>MU747375.1:15683-27755 GCA_026770625.1 Nicotiana glauca | reverse complement strand
CTTAATTATCTGATTTATAACATGCTTTAACTTATGTGCAAATTTTAACCTTTAACCGCTTTTAATATTATTATTTTTGATGAGAATTGCAACGTCGTGAAAACGTATCTCAAACCACGTCACATCAATGTACCCGTGGTTATCGACACATTTCGACTTTGTTGAGATTTGGATTTGGGTCACATAAATGTGCACCCGAGTTTAAGAAAGCGAAATTATTAATACGCGCCTAAAGACACTAACGCGTTCTTATTTTGGGGAAGACCGTGAAATTCGCTAAACGGCACATCCTGAAATCCAAGTGTTTTTATATATACATTTAATGAGGGCCCCGTAATTTGTGCATTTTATTTGGCGAGGCTCGTCTCATTTTATTGTTTAAAAAGGGCAAACCTAAGGCAACTACGATTTTCTACTTTGCGAGGGCCATGGAAAATTCAACCAATGGCACACTTCGATTTCTAAAGGGTTCTATTATTCCAAAGTCGTTATAGTCGGGTTACTTGAAGTGCACCCCCGAATTTTTAGGTATTGTAACCATGTCACGGAAACCGTATCCATAATCACGATAATCTATAAACATGATTTATTTAGCAAGTATTCCCAACACAATTTTTCTATTATATTTATTCATTGAGCAGTACTTCACATTTTAGAATACTAACACGTTAATCTTAAAAAAAATCATGGACATTTCATAAATAACACTGATACTTAAAGATCAAGAAAAAACAATGTAATATGATGAACTTCAAACAATTTCAAAATATAACAAAGCATAAGCAGATTACATTGTTCTCGTTCAAATAAAACGAAGCTTACATCATTCGATTGAAGAAATACCTGGTCGAAGAAAAATGAATCAACAGTCACGAATTAGAACACGAACGACACGACCATGACGGAACCTCGAACGAAACTGAACTGAAAACCTCTCACGTTCCTATCACCATTTCTGCTGTATTTTTCTCACTGTTGAGCGGCAGCGGTGGCAGCGCGAAGGAGATGCAGCAGCAGCTGCTCGTCGGAGCAGAAACTGGTGGTTGCAGGCTGGACTGGAGGATAACGTGAAGCAGCATCAGCAGCTGTTCGCTGCTGTTCGGATGGAGCTGTTGGTCAACGATGCTGCTGTGGTCGTTGGTGTGAAGACGAAGAAGAAGAGCAACAGCTGGTCGTTTTGCTGGTTTATGACGAAAGGGGTCATTTGGGCGCTGATGGATGAAGCAGCAGCGACGACGAGGGGTGAAGGGCTGTTGGTGGTGGACGAGTTGGGGGCTGGAGAGTTTTTTGGTTCGATTGTTCTCTTCTCTGAAGAAGATGAACAGTTGCATGTCTTCACCCTTCACGTGTCTGACCGTGTATATATGGAAAATGAAGACTTAAGCTCTTCAAAAATGTCAGTCCAAATCCCCCTTTAAAACCCCACTAATCCATGTTTTGTTCTCCATGTTTTCTTCCTTAAAATGAGTAAAGGTGTCTCTCACCCCAAATTGTGTGTCCCCCATGATCTTGTGTTATGTGTAGGGTGTGGTGGGTTTGGATTATTATGGGCTAGGTCCGAATTTTGGGCCTAAAATGGGATGTTTGAACCTGAATGTTATTCTTTCCCCGCAACCGAGAATAAGAACACGATCTTATTTAATTAATCATACGTAAGCAAAATAACTATTAAACTGAGAATGATAATTAAAACAAAACTATTTTTCCGGCATTTTCAAGATTAAAATGACTACAAAACATTAATGAAACTATTTTTTTTGTAATTTCGAAATAATATAAAGATAAAAATAAGGTACTATTTTTGTATTTTTTAAGTTTATGAGAAATACATAAACTAAAATTTATATATCTTTTTTTTTGTAATTTTTTATTTTGTGATGAAATAAAGTAAAAAAGAGTCAAAATTAGCTAAAATAGCTACATTAGGCCTAATTTAAATATTTACGCTAAAAATGTGAAAATTCTTGGGAGGGTCAAAAATCTCACATCTACAGCTGCCCCTCTTTGCCTGGAAACACAAAGAGTTTTCAGACAAAGAACGACTAGACAGGTATTTTGACCCGACCCTTATTTGGAGAGACTAGAACTAAGAGAAAGGAAGAGAATGTGACCGAGCCCTGGTATCTGAGCTGCCTACATATCCTTGGCTATAAAGGAATCAGGTCACGTGTAGTTCAAAGGTGAGTGAGACAATGGAGCATACCGAAGTGATGAGCCAATCGAGATTCTGTTCCGTCGAGGTTCCGGTCTGTGGTCCTGCCATTACATCAAAATGAAAAAGACTAACTAAGCCTATCAGCTACTAGTCACAAAATTCCTATCTATAAGTCTTTTGAAGCTTGGTCTCGAGTCTTGAATGGTGCTTTATGAAGACTTTGGATTTGAACCTTGATACTTGCTAGTTGTAGGTGCTAGTTCATCCTTCTTCGACTTTCTGGATCAGGACCAGGTATGCAGTTCTTGTGACCCCGGCCATGCCTTGAGCAGACCACATCTTTTCTCCACTTCTGCATTTGGATTAATTTCTTGCCTTTCTCTTTTTTTTCTTTTTCTTGTTTTTTCTTTATTGTGACTAACTTTTGTCGACTCGAACTTGAACTGATTACTTCTTTCTTGTGGGCTTTGCATTATTTTCTTCAAAGCTTGAATTGACCATCACTACCTTCCTTTTGATTTATGAATTTGGATTTATGTTGGGGATTTTTTGTTGTAACTTTCACTCTCCTGGCGGGCTACTGACTTCAAGACTTGAAATGTAAAAGACTGAAATGTAGTCCTCCATTATACGGGCGAGCTCTCGACTTCGAAATTTGAAATATATAGACTGAATGTATTCTTCTCAGGTGAAAGTTTCAACAGACTGAGATTTTGATATCTTAGGAGAAAAATTCATCTGACTAAGATTTTGGTGCTAGGAGATAATTCATCAGACTAGGTCTAAATTTATGTGATCTCAGGAGAAAGATTCATCAGACTAAGATTTTGACGCTAGGAGATAATTCCTCATACTAGGTCCAAAATTATGTGATCTCAGGAGAAAGATTCATCAGACTAAGATTTTGACGCTAGGAGATAATTCCTCATACTAGGTCCAAAATTATGTGATCTCAGGAGAAAGATTCATCAGACTAAGATTTTGACGCTAGGAGATAATTCCTCATACTAGGTCCAAAATTATGTGATCTCAGGAGAAAGATTCATCAGACTAAGATTTTGACGCTAGGAGATAATTCCTCATACTAGGTCCAAAATTATGTGATCTCAGGAGAAAGATTCATCAGACTAAGATTTTGACGCTAGGAGATAATTCCTCATACTAGGTCCAAAATTATGTGATCTCAGGAGAAAGATTCATCAGACTAAGATTTTGACGCTAGGAGATAATTCCTCATACTAGGTCCAAAATTATGTGATCTCAGGAGAAAGATTCATCAGACTAAGATTTTGACGCTAGGAGATAATTCCTCATACTAGGTCCAAAATTATGTGATCTCAGGAGAAAGATTCATCAGACTAAGATTTTGACGCTAGGAGATAATTCCTCATACTAGGTCCAAAATTATGTGATCTCAGGAGAAAGATTCATCAGACTAAGATTTTGACGCTAGGAGATAATTCCTCATACTAGGTCCAAAATTATGTGATCTCAGGAGAAAGATTCATCAGACTAAGATTTTGACGCTAGGAGATAATTCCTCATACTAGGTCCAAAATTATGTGATCTCAGGAGAAAGATTCATCAGACTAAGATTTTGACGCTAGGAGATAATTCCTCATACTAGGTCCAAAATTATGTGATCTCAGGAGAAAGATTCATCAGACTAAGATTTTGACGCTAGGAGATAATTCCTCATACTAGGTCCAAAATTATGTGATCTCAGGAGAAAGATTCATCAGACTAAGATTTTGACGCTAGGAGATAATTCCTCATACTAGGTCCAAAATTATGTGATCTCAGGAGAAAGATTCATCAGACTAAGATTTTGACGCTAGGAGATAATTCCTCATACTAGGTCCAAAATTATGTGATCTCAGGAGAAAGATTCATCAGACTAAGATTTTGACGCTAGGAGATAATTCCTCATACTAGGTCCAAAATTATGTGATCTCAGGAGAAAGATTCATCAGACTAAGATTTTGACGCTAGGAGATAATTCCTCATACTAGGTCCAAAATTATGTGATCTCAGGAGAAAGATTCATCAGACTAAGATTTTGACGCTAGGAGATAATTCCTCATACTAGGTCCAAAATTATGTGATCTCAGGAGAAAGATTCATCAGACTAAGATTTTGACGCTAGGAGATAATTCCTCATACTAGGTCCAAAATTATGTGATCTCAGGAGAAAGATTCATCAGACTAAGATTTTGACGCTAGGAGATAATTCCTCATACTAGGTCCAAAATTATGTGATCTCAGGAGAAAGATTCATCAGACTAAGATTTTGACGCTAGGAGATAATTCCTCATACTAGGTCCAAAATTATGTGATCTCAGGAGAAAGATTCATCAGACTAAGATTTTGACGCTAGGAGATAATTCCTCATACTAGGTCCAAAATTATGTGATCTCAGGAGAAAGATTCATCAGACTAAGATTTTGACGCTAGGAGATAATTCCTCAGACTAGGTCTAAATTTATGTGATCTCAGGAGAAAGATTCATCAGATTGAGATTTTGATATCTTAGAATAAAGATTCATCAGACTAAGATTTTGACGCTAGGAGATAATTCCTCAGACTAGGTCTAAATTTATGTGATCTCGGGAGAAAGATTCATCGGACTGAGATTTTGACTCTAGGAGATAATTCATCAGACTATGTCCATTTTTTGTGTTGTTTTACTTGAAACCTTCCAATTGTTGCTTCTTTCTTCTTGTTGTTTTTATCTAAAACCTTTTAATTTTTTGTCTTTCACAACTTTCCAACTATTGCTTTCAATTTTTCAATTCTTGCCTTCCCCCTTTGTTATCTATCTGGGTCCTTCTGGCTGTTGCCTTTACTTCTTTATTGTTATCTTTTCTAAGTTTTTCCAACTGACTTATTATTAACTTGAAAAATATTCATCAGACTAAATTTTTTTCATCTTAGGAGAAACAATTCATCAGACTAAGATTTTTCATCTTAGGAGCAACAATTCATCAGACTAAGATTTTTCATCTTAGGAGAAACAATTCATCATACTAAGATTTTTTTATCTTAGGAGAAACAATTCATCAGACTAAGATTTTTCATCTTAGGAGAAACAATTCATCAGACTAAGATTTTTTTTATCTTAGGAGAAACAATTCATCAGACTAAGATGTTTTCATCTTAGGAGAAACAATTCATTAGACTAAGATTCTTTCATCTTAGGAGAAACAATTCATCAGACTAAGATGTTTTCATATTAGGAGAAACAATTCATCAGACTAAGATTTTTTTATCTTAGGAGAAACAATTCATCAGACTAAGATTTTTTTTTTTATCTTAGGAGNGACTAAGATTTTTTTTTTATCTTAGGAGAAATTCATCAGACTAAGATTTTTCATCTTAGGAGAAACAATTCATCAGACTAAGATTTTTCATCTTAGGAGAAACAATTCATCCGACTAAGATTTTTTTATCTTAGGAGAAACTTTGCACTGCTTTATTCCTGTTACATACAAAGAAAAATTTTGTCAGTTTTTGAAAATGATGGTCGGTTGTGACTTTCTTGCTGGGGGATGATTTCCTCCTTCCCTTAACACTTTGTGTTATCTTCTTTCTTCCTCAAACAGGTACCTGACTTCAACAAAATAAAAAGGTAACGCCTCCATTCTACGGGCGGGCTCCCGACTTCAACAATTTAACAAAAAGTAACGCCTCCGTTCTACGGACGGGCTCCCGATTTTAACAACTTAAAAACTGCACCGTGTTTCCATTGTTCCTCTTTGCAACCATTTCCTTCTTACTTGAATTATCTTTCTTCCAGAATTGTTTCCCTCAAACTCGTGTCGTCTTCCCTCGGATGTTGGGGATAACACTGCTGGGGAATTATTCACTTACCTGCTTGGGATAAAAAATTTGGGGGAATCTCCTTTCTTCCCCTTCTTCTTCTTTTTCTTTATTTTTTTTTTCAAAACTACTTTCTTCAACTTTTATTTCTCTCAACACTGCTGGGGATAAAAGTGTTATCATCTAAGGATAAAGTTGTTGAGGATAACGCTGCTGTGGGAATTTTATTCCTTCAAAATCGGTGCTTCATTCTTCTGGAAGCTGCTGGGGATGACATTGGCTTCTTGCTTTTTCTGAACACAGGTTTCATCCCTTTTATTATGTCCGCTGGGGGATACAACTTCCTTAAAACTTGTTATTTTCCTTCTTTTAACACTGCTGGGGATAACATCGGTTCTAAACCCGCTTCCCTCAAGACTGGTGATATCTTTTTTCTTCCCCAAGTGGATACCTGTCTTCCAGAAAATTTTCCAAATGAAAGGAAAATTTTCTACCCCAGTTTGATAATCTTCCTTGTGGCATGCCTTTCCATCAATGCCATTTCCTTTTTCCTGTTTCAAATCAAAGAAAACTTGTTAGTTTAAAACGCGGTGGTTGGTTGTGATGCTCCTGCTGGGGATGGTTCTCCTCCTCTTTCCCTGCTCTGCGTTTCATTGTCAAAACTTGCTGGGGATGTTATTATTTGCTGGGGATGATATTCCTACTGAGGATAGTTTTTCCCTTTCTTGCTTCCCTACCCTCCTTGACGACTCTTTATTCACAAACCTTTCCCCGTTGTTTTCCACTGGTATCCTGACCACCCAAATTCCTATGACAGTGACCCTGCTTGAGGATCTTGCATGTTTTACTGATGAACCATTTTCTTCGTTCATCCTTGTCACTGGAAATACCCTTTCTGCTGGGGATATCCCTACCTCTTTTGTGGCATAGCTAGGGGACGGGCATTTCCCCGACCTTTGAGTCTCATTGGCCTTGGCCTTGATGTTATTAACCTTCGCCTTTTGCTGGAGATATCCTCCCTGGCACTGATCCACCCCTTTGTCAATTTCTTCTTGCTGGGGAATATCCTTCTGGACACTGGCCTTGCGCTTGTTCCCTCCTGACTTACACCACTTGGGTGTACCAATCAAATTCCGTCTTGCATAATTGGAAAGTTGATGGCAAATTTTGAAGACATTTCTAACTTGTTCTGACCAAACAGACTCTACTGGGGAATTTTTTGATGAAAGGAGAAATATAAAAGGAAACAAAAATAGAAGACAAAGAAAAGGATGACTCTCTAACAAGAGAAACTATAAAATAAAATAAAACCCTATCAAACGCGGATACCGACTTTAATGGTCATGACATGCATATATGGCCTATCCTCCGTCGTCATTCGTCTTTCAAGATCTTCGTTTGGTGATTCCCTATTTTGATTCTCACCCTTATTTGACTTGTAGTGCCCTAAGGTTTTCACTATCAAGCCTATCTCATTTTGGTTTTTCTCTCAGCTTTCATCGCCTTATGGTGCCTGTGAAGGTTTTCACCGGTAAGACTCTCTCATTTGTTTTACTTTTCAGCTGGGGATTGGGGTGTTACCGCTAAGACTCTCTCATATTTCTTTTCTGTTGGGGATCAGAGTCTTTTCTGCTGGTAATCGAAATATTATGTTCTGATAAGACTCTCTCATTTGCCTGACTTGGCATCTTTTGAAGACTGATCGGAAGGTCTTTCTTTGGACTGTAATGTGGGATTTGGATAGGGCTAGAAAGAAAGGATTATTAAAGGCTCGAAAACACATCAATTTGGGTTCAAAATTTACAACCTTCAGAGCTAGATTTATTTATAATAAACACAACTTTTGCCCCAATTTCTTGCTTGGGGATTTTTTGATACACTATGACCGAGCTGTGAAGCGCCTACATATCCTCTTTGAGGAATCAGGTCAAACATAGTTCCCAATTCCTCGTTTGTTCTAGTTTTCCTTTTCATTCATTTTTTTTTCTTTTTCTTCATCTCTTTCTTTTCTTTTTGTTGTTTTTTCTGTTTTCTTTTTCTTTTTTTTTCTTTATCTTCCACGTTTGTATTTCTAGTCTTTGCTACTGATTCCGAAGGAGGGGTATGAAAGAAATCAAATAAGGCTCACAGGGTTAATGAAGGATAAAGTATTTAGATAGCAGAATAAAATGCCTCCATCATTCCAATCTTCAAAACATAGCAAGTGCAAACAACGTAATTAGACATTTGCTAGATCTTTAAAGCACTGTTGTGCAACACTCTCATTTTCGTTATTATGAACGACCCCATGTCAACATGGCCAACTTTCCTTTAACGGTTTTCTTTTTATTTACCCCAGTTTCGCATGACTCGAGTTCCAAATGATCTCAACTGTTCTTATTTCCTTTAAGCGTCTCGATACTTTCCGAATTGCTTCATGATTAACTTTTAAGATTAGGCCTATAACTGTGCACATGTCATGTCACTAGAGTTGGCATAAAAAGAACTATAGAAAGGAGAGGACTAAACAAAAGAAAATGTCTAGAAATAATAGAAAACAGTGCATTAACTGACGAAACAATAACTTGAACAACAAAACAAATAAACTAAAATAGGGTTACAACCCTTAGGACAAACCTAGACAACATTAAAGGAGATACTACGACCGAAGGGACTGGACAAAATCAAAAGATGGAAGTGTTTGATTTACAGAAAACATCCAGATTACAACCCTGGAATAACCTGGACAGCAGAAATGACAACAAAATAAGCCGCCAAGATTCCTTCTCGCATGACTCTCCAATTGATAATCCTGACATTTAGCCACAAATCCGATTATCATAATCACTATGGCATTCTCCAATTTCAGTCAGCAAATTCCCGAGTGAATTCTCATATCCCATGTCACCAGGCATCATCCCCCCAAAGTGTGTATCATCATGAGCAGGTAAAGGATTCAGCGCGATATTCTGGGTGTCACCGTCTTGAATCACAATCAATCTTTCTTGGATCATCCTTTCTAATTCCTTTTTCAGATCCCGATAATTTTCCACATTATGCCCCTTGGCATTGGAATGGTATTCACACCTTTTAGATGGATCAAAGCTTCTTGCACGTGGGTCCACGTGATTTGGAGGAATGGGTGCAATCATGTCATGTTGTTTTAACTTCTCAAGTAAGCTTGCATAGGACCCTCCTATTGGTGTAAAATTATCTTTCAGCTTCTGTTCCCTTCTATATCCCTGGCTTGGATATGGGTTATAAGGCACTTGGAAATTTTGCGGAAGCTGGTGGGGATTTTGTGACACTCGTGCCCGTTTTCTTGGATGATTTGATGGCTGGACAACATACTGAGGTGGATCAACTCAGTATGGTGGGTTCTGAGGTGGATAGTATTGCTCAGGGGAGTTATGGAAAATCTGCCGAGGTTGTGCATACCGTCGAAGTGTTCTTCTGGGACCTCTTCTTGACCCTGACGTCATCATGACTTCTTCATCTTTCTCACCAGATTCAGTATGGACAGCCTGAGCTGCAGCCTTGAAAGCTGCTTGACTTATAATTCTGCCTGTCTTAAGACCGTTCTCTACCATTTCTCCCATTTTGATTACATCTAATAAGGATTGACCAACTGCGGACATCATGTTCTGAAAGTAATCCGTCTCTTGAGCCTGAAGGAAGACAGTGATTAACTCGTGGTCATCCATGGGTGGCTCAGCACGAGCTGCTTGCTCTCTCCATTTAAGGGCATATTCCATGAAACTTTCACTTGGTTTCTTCTTCAGATTTGAAAGGGAAATGTGGTCTGGGGCAATGTCGATGTTGTATTGGAATTGTTTGACAAAGGCCTGTTCCATGTCGTTCCAAACGTACCAGCGAGATGCGTCTTGATCCAAAAACCATTCAGATGCTACTCCCGTATNCGTGTTTTTCAACCGCTGTTCTAAGCTTTTCAATCTTTGGGTTATTTCCTCCTGTACCATCTTTCGGGGATCTTGCGTTGTCCGCTTTCCACAAACCAACCACCTCAACTTACTTTACAATTCAAAACAAAACATGTTAGAATAGACTCTGTGAGTCATTATTATCAATATTTTAACTTACTTCTTTTCTCTCTTTTTTTTTCATTTTATATATATATATATATAGTTGTGGTCGAATCTTACGTGGATTGCCTACGTATCATGACCCCGCATGAATCAGACCTTGTGTAGTTCGGGCAAATTAAAGGTAAACAACAATGAAACATTTTTTGGAATTTTCAATTTTCACAATAAAACAAACTTGATTACAAAGTTTTAAAAATTGACCATACTAACAGACTGTGACGAAAAGAATACTTACAGACTTAAAAATCAAACAATCCACATACTCTAATCAAACGAAATACAAATAAAAAACAGACTGACAGATTCCTTTCCCTATATGCCAATTTTAACCAAATGGCTATTTTTTGCAGATGTGGCCCGTTCTCAATTTCATATGAATTTTGAGGCCTGGGAGGATTATTTTACAAACTTTTCTGTTCTTTTACGAAAACAGACTTTTGACAACTGAAAGATACTCTAAGGCTATCCCGGCAAGAACGATTTAAAACACCGCCGAAGGTGGCTTGGCTTATTTCGACCAAAAATTCAAACGCCATTCACTTGCCCACTGACTCTTTTTTTTTCTTGTTTTTCAAATTAAAACAAAAGACCTGGTTTTGCAAACACCGCCTTTCAGCACCTCGGGGATGAAGATTTTAAGGCTGTGTGGGCTAACCAATCAAAAACCCTAAAAATGACCAAGGGTGGGTGTTTATGCAAAGTCAGCCTTCCGGCATCCCTTTCGGGAACATTCGGCTATTTTTGATAAAACGGCACTACCCAACTTGCTTAAGACTCTTTTTTCTTGTTTTCTAAATTAAAATAAATGAGGCGGTATTGCAAACACGGCCTTTTAGCGCCTCGGGGACGAAGATTTTAAGGCTGTGCGGGTCAACCGACCAAAAATCTAAAAAAAATGACCAAGGATGGCCGTTTATGCAAAGTCAGCCCTCCGGCGTCCCTTTCGGGAACATTTGGCTATATTTGATAAGGACGGCATCACCCAACTTATTTATGACTCTTTTCTAATTTATTATTTTTTTTAATAGAAAATTCGATATTTGCAAATACGGTCTTTCAGCGCCTCGGGGACGAAGATTCTAAGGCTGTGTGGGTCAAAAAATCCAAAAGTGGCCGTTTGTGCAAAGTCAGCCTTCCGGCGTCCCTTTCGGGAACATTCGGCTATATTTGACAAAACGACATCACTTGACTTAATTATGACAAAAATATTAATTTTTTGGCGATTTTTCAAAAGGGGAGGTTGGACCCGATGAGGGTTGCCTACGTATCTCACATCCGATGAGAATCAAACCAGCGTAGTTCTGCCAAAGAAAACAAACTACATTTGAAAACAAAACACGCATTTTTTTTTTCAAATCATTGGCAAATAAAACGAATTTTTTTTTTCATTTTAAAACACAAACCAAATCCCATTTTTTCCTTTATTGGCAAATGAAGCAGAATACATAAATATTTTTTATTATTATTATTATTTATTTTTTTTTGAAAATGTTTTTTTTCAGTGGGAAATGAAACAAACTATTTTGAAAAATAAAACTCTTTTCCCTTTTTTTTTCAAAAATTCAGCAGAGTTTCGACAGTATTTGGGCGTTGGTATTTTCAAAACAGGTGATTAACTCTCTCAACCCTATACACTGCTATTTCTTTCTTTTCTTCTATTTCTTTTTTTTTTAAATAATCAAAAAGCCGGTCAGCATGCTAGTCCGAAACAAATAAATGTACAAGCAGGATGCATCAAGGTGGTCTTTTCATTTCAGGTACACATGTCCTAGACAGACCCAACTCCTGTGTTGAGTCTCCAAAGTCAAATGTACGTGATGCAAATAAGCGTTCCTACAAGGGATCCAACATGAGGTTTTGTTATACTAGGTTTTAAAACCTGGGTGTTTGTTCTAGACCTGGCTTACCCGAGCGGACAACTCGAGCCGATGAGGGTCAGTGTACCGGTAGCATTGCTTTCCGGCTTAACTGGTGGTGCTCCCCGCCTAAAATATGTGTGACTAAAATCCTTCA
>MU747373.1:0-75008 GCA_026770625.1 Nicotiana glauca | reverse complement strand
TCACTTTAATTGGAAAAACTCACTTCGACCGCTTTTGCCCCTCGGGGTCGGGGCGAGCCGAAAACAGGTGTGACACTTATTATTATTTTTATTTTCAGTAGGGCCCTGACCTTTCTCGTCACTACCCGAACGATATTAGGCTTTCCACTTACTGCGTACCGCTGTGGTGTACTCATGCCCTTTCTGCGCATGTTTTTCATGTGCAGATCTAGGTAGCTCTACCTAGGCATATTATCCTCGAGGCAGAGAGATCTAGTAGAGACTTCGAGGTATATCTGCCGCGTCCGCAGACTAGGAGTCTCTATCTTATTCTAGCTTTAGTAGTTAGCTTTCCTTTCGTACTATTGTTTTAGACATTCTGGAGTTAGAGCAGTGTATTACCTTCCATTAGCTTGTCTTCCGGTGAATTTTCGGGTTTTGGGATGATATCGTAGACTTCCGCACTATTGAGTTGTATATGTCGAGCGACATTTATATACAATTTTCCTTCTAGTTCATTTAGTTTTAATTATTTGTTTCCTCAAGTTATCTTGTTTCCGCATTGTTAGTATTACCTAGTCGTAGAGACTAGGTGCCATCACGACATGTTCACCGAGGGCGAACTGGGTTCGTGACACTAAACCCATATGATACTCGATTTTGTGTAAATTATATTTTATTTACTTTAATTAATTTCTAATAATAAACTCATTATTTCATTTGACTTCTTACTTTAGACAAGATTGTTATTATGCTTTATGGTGTTTATCATTTTAATTAATATCTTTGCAGTTGCAATGTACATGGTAGCTCGTGGTTCTTTCCATATGAATGTAATTGTTATTGTGGGCATGAGATGCCCTACGTGTAAGATTTGAAAATTGTGGTCCATGATTTGTGATTTACGAGGTGTGGTGCCTCGGGTTAATTCTTGGTTTAGGCCCATGTGTTGACAACGATTTGATTATTTCGGTTTGTATGGCCCCGTGAATTTTTTTACTCAAAACCCGAAATCTTGTAGTGCCAAGTTGGGAATATGTGACACGGTTCACCTTTTGGATTGATCTGTGAATTAAAAAGTTAAGAAAAAATATTTTCAGAGGAGCGCATCTCTGCGGCCCATTATCCGACCGCATAATATCAATGCGGGTCGCATAATTGCCGTAGAGTGGGGCAGTATGTTGGCTAATTTGAGGATAAATGTGCGGCCAAATTATGCGATCGCATAATGGATATGCGGGCCGCATAGTCTTCGCATAACATCCTTGGAATTTTTGCGAGAGGCAGTTTTGTGGTGCATTATGCGACTGCCAAAACAGGTATGCGGAACGTATTTTTGTCGCATACCTGGGCAGAATGCTCAAGTTTTGAGAGCCATTTTGCAGTCCCTTTTGCGGGCCGCATGTCAGTTATGCAGTCGCATACGCGACCAAAAATTGAGTCCGGGATCCTATTTTTTTAACTTTTAAAACCCGACCCCATTTCATTAAAAACACCCCATTAGACCCCTTTTATACTATTTTCTACTACATTTAGAGTGAGAAGAATTCTAGAGAGGGGAACTGTTCCTCACCAAGTCCCCATTCAACCCCTGCCCGAATCTTTGAAGATTATCAGGTGAAGTTACTAAGCCTACATTCTAAGAGGTAAGAACTTGTGCCCAAATCTTTGATTTCGAAATTCCTACTAAAATGAGTAATTAACAAGTGGGTTCATGAGTATAAAAATTGATTATCTTGCATGCATGAAAGATAAAAGGGTATGGGGTGATTGTGAGATAAAAATGTATCAAGTGGGGTGTAGGATGATAGAACCTCTCACAAAAAGGTCCTAAAATCACAATGCACACTTAGTTATTGATACTCAATTGAGTTAGAATCTTAATTATCTCTTTAATTTTTGCTTCAACTTGTAGTTCTTGTAATATAGATCGAAGTTGCTAAGAGTTTCGAAATTTTGTAAGAATTTAAGGAAAGCTCTATTGAGGTATGTATGGCTAAAACACCCTCTTTTTAGAAATTGAGCTCCGTTGGTGTCCATGCAAATGTTGTAAGACCGAAATTTGATTAATGTATTAATTGTTATTTCACATGAATTGGTGTTGCAATTATAATAATATATATATGTGAAAGGTGTGTTTCAATGTGTTCAATATACTACTCCTGGTAATTTTAAGAAGTGTGAAGAATGTGAAGCATGAGTTCAAATGCCTAGACTTCAAGTCCAGTTTCAAACTGAGATTGTTATGCCAAACTATGTGAAATCTTCTCTATGCTTACAACTTGAATTGCTCTTGTATGTGCCTATTACCCTAAATTGTAAGGTTAACGTTGAAAGTGGATATAATGTGGAAAAAGAGCTTGAGTTATGAAATGTAGCCTAGTTCGAAGTATGATGTGATAATTGTGGCCCTAAGTGCCTACGAATTGATATATGTGAAATAAAGATTGAAATGAGATGATTAATAAAAAACGAACAAGCCACACAGATGGTGGTATTGTGCTGATATTGAAGCTAGAAAGTGAAAATGAGATTGTGATTGAGATACATGTCTCAAATAAGGAAACCTAGATAAAATGAGGCAACCTAGCCGATCGGGTTGTGATCGGATTCCTCCCAAGGAATCAGTGGCATTGTGAATTATGATGAACAATATTAAATGCCCCAACCTAAAGCAATGAAAATTATGTGAAAGTTATATGATCCTTTAATTTGATGATGTGGTGATTGTTTAAGGCTTTTGATTAATCCTTATAATTTTTTTGTTCTTGTATGATAGTTCTGTCTAATGATATGGTGTTCAGTTATACATACTAGTACTATTCCATGGTACTAACATCCCTTTTGCTGGGGGCGCTACATCTTTGAATGGATATAGGTGGCTTCGTAGCAGACAGTGCCGATTGTAGTAGCGGAGCATCCTCCACTCAGCAATCATGGTGAGCCCCTTTTCTTATAAGGGTTATGCAATATGTCTTTTGTTATAAATTACAACTTCTGAGGTATAGTCGGGGCATTGTTTTCGGCATTATCATGACTGTATTTTGTATCTTTAGAGGCTCCATGGACGTTTGTATGGGTTATGTACACGTGTTAGATATGCCAATAAATTGTGTTGTAATTCTAAACTCTAGTTCTTCTAAACTATATCTGTATGAAATCTTGGAAACTTAACGGTGGTTTAAGGATTGTAATATAAAATGAACTAACAATGTTGCTTTAAAATCTTTCCTACTATCTAAATACACAAAAACATGGGTTCCTTGATCATATTGAGTTTGGTAGAAAGTGTCCGAAAGGCTTGCTCAGTTTGGTTCACTCGATTGAGCACCGGTCACGCCTCCCGAAGTTGGGGCGTGATAGGGTTGTCATTGGTTCCTACTAATTTGAGTTCATTCATATCTCATCGATGTTCTGATTATGTTGCTTCTCTATTACCCATTTACTACTTGTTTCCAATTGCGTTTCAATTATTATGTTGTTGGTTATAAATCAATAATCTTTCCGTTATTAGCCTTACATTAATGTTATTTCCATTGTTTGTTTCATGCATATATTGTACATATTTCTATGTCTAGTAGGTGTCTTGACCTGGCCTCCCCACTACTCTACCGAGGTTAGGCGTGATACATACCTACTGTCATGATGTACTCATGCTACACTTCTGCACATTTTTGTGTAGATCCAGGTATTTCTAATCATAATATTGAGAGTTTCATCTGTGCGGCAGAGACTTCAATGTATACCTGCTTGATACTCGCAGGCCTCAAAGTTAGAATCTTACTTCTTTATGATACTAACAAATTATAAATCAAAACATTATAGTATTTAGAAATACTAGAGTATTTCAGAAGAGCTTTTGACTCCGTCTTACCGGTTTTGGGAAATTTATAACTATTAGCCATTGCAGTTATGTATGTTATTTATTGGTTTATGATTTAATGATTAAATAGTTCAATTCAGTTATTAACTCAGCATGTGTTAGGCTTATCTAGTTTTAGAGACTAGGTGCCTTCACGACATCCTATGTTGGGAATTTGGGATCATGATAAGTTAGTATCAGAGCTCTAGGTTCATAGGTTCTACGAGTCATAAGCGAGTTTAGTAGAGTCTTGCGGGTCGGTACAGAGATGTCTGCACTTATCTTCGAGAGGCTACAATATTATTAGGAAAATTCTACTTTTTTCACTATTTATCGTGCGACATTGATTCATCATGAAGTATATATCTTATATTCCCTTAAATCCACTCGTATATGATATTGCATACACGATATCAGCTGTGCACCAGCAGTTTATGATGTTGGGGATGGGCTACGAGGGGGCTATGGATGCTTGATCATTGTCTTGAGGTGTTGTCTAGACTGAGAACACGGATGTGTTAGTAGATCATTCAATTGTTCACGTGTGTGATACATCGGGTTCTGGTATCTAGTTGGTGAGTTCAAACTTAGGAGGATTGAATTGATTGCCTAGTTTTTGTGATCATGGTAGGGTCATGAGGGAAGGGCAATTTAAGGCTAGTCGGCGGTATTAGAGGTTATTGAAGGTAAAAATTGTTATTAAAGGAACTTGAGGAAGCATGCTTTACTGTCACGAGGATGGATATGGACTTAGTAGATGATTTGAGATATCTTATGATTGGTGCTATACTAGCTTATGAAGGTTGGTATAGTGGATCATCAAATGTTATGTCCTATGGCTTCACACAAAGTGGGGGCTTTGCTATTGACAATCAGATTGCATGGGTGTCACGACCCAAAATCTAATTAGTTATGATGGCACCTAACCTCACCCGCTAGGTAAACAAATTTAACAATAATCCAACTTCAAATGAGATTTATTATGAAAATATTGATCAAACAACTGAACTTTTATACAACAACCCAGGACTAGTAGTACAAACTATGAGCTTCTAAGATTTAGAGGTTTACAAAAAATGAGCTGAAATAATTACCACATCTGTTTGGTTTGTACACGAACAATGTTCAAATGTAAAGCTACCAAGGACAAATGATAGCCATAACTAAAATGTAGGTACATCTTCAATGATAGCTCCCGCCATACACAGCAGTAATAACTCCAAGATTTGTACGCAAGGTGAAGAAGTGTAATATGAGTACAACCGACCCCATATCTATCTGTTGCAGCACACAACCTGAACTAATAACAATAACCAGCTCTCCCGGAGCTCACATCAACCAGAAACTTGTCGATTTCTCACAATCCGCATTTATATCATCAAGAGAGAAACATGGGAGGGTGACCATATGGATATAAATACCCATCCACATGCTGCATAGATAATTCATGTGCTGCACAGATATATCAACTATTAATAATATCAACCACACGGACAACTCACTTGTTGCACGTACAACTCACGTGCTATAATATCAATATATGGATTCACACGGACAACTCATGTGCTAATATCACAAATAGACTGGTCACAGTAGAAATATCATAATCTGCTCTGCATAGTAACATACATAACAACACAATCCTCCAGGTGTGCTTACAGGCATATCAACACAATCCGCCTGATGTGACCATACGTATCCAGTCTAAATCATATCACACAGAAGCCAGTGTATAAGAAAACATGTATAAGATGGATAAATAAAAGACTTCATGCTCCTGGACTGGTACAATAACATGCTAAAGTGTAGGCATGTTGAGAAATATGGTATCATAGGTTAAATAGGTAATTTATCACAAAAATAGAAATTATGCTGTTTATATAGGGAATTAGCCTCCTCATAACCTCAAACGTGGCTCAAATAGTTCAAAATAATGACACTATAGCACATATATGATCTATTACCTTATTCAAACTTTCTCGAATCATCAAGAAACTATAGTTAACATCAAAATCATCAAATTTCCTCAAATCAAAGACTAAGTTCAACCAAAATATCCAAAACTCGCATTCGATCAAAAACCCGACCAAACAATGTCCGAATGACCTAAAAATTTACACACATATCCAAAATCACCTAACGAAGCTACAACAAACTCACAGAATTCCATTCCGACCATCGCATCAAAATTTCACCTATCAACCGGAATTCGCCAAAATTCCAACTTCGCCAATTCAAGCCTAATTCTACACCAGACCTCCAAATTCAATTCCGATCGTATTCCCAAGTCATAAATAACCTCTCAAAGCTAACCGAACTATCGAAATTTACATCCGATCCCTCTGACTCATAAGTCAACTTCTGGTTGATTTTTCCAAACCAACCTTTCCTTAAATATTCTAATTGTCTCATTTCCAACCAAATCCAATGCGAGTCAACTTAAACTCACCCAACACATAGAGTAAATCATGAAGGAGCAATAAATGGGAAAAATAGGACGAAAACACATGAGACGACGGGTCGGGTCGTCACACTATGTGACTTGCGTGGATTGTTGGGGTTGGTTTCGGGAAGGCGTTGGAGTGAATTGAAACACTTAGTATCATTTTGGAAGCTTAGATAATAAGGGTTGATCAAGTTTGACTTTATATAAATGACCTCAAATTTGTATTTTGATGGTTCCAATAAGTTTGTATGGTTATTTTTTATATAGGCATATGTCTGGATTTGGAGGTTTGTAGGTTGATTTTGCTCTAAATGTCAAAAGTTGGCAATTTGAAAGATTGGAAGTTTTATAAGTTTGACTGGTGGTTGACTTTGATGTTATCGGATTCAGATTTTGGTTTCTTAAGGTGAAATAGGTTTATTTTTTCATTTGGAACTTGTGTAAAAAAATAGGGATTATTCCAAATTGGGTAGGTTTGAATCAGACACTTGGTTTGAAGTTTGAAATTCATGAACCTAAAAGGGTGATATGGATCAATGATTCGTAGTTTTAATTTTAATTTTAGTGTTTTAATCCTTTGGATAGGTTTGTGGAAGGTATCAGGGCTTGTTGGTGTCATTGGATAGTGACTCAGGCGCCTATCTTGTGTTTTCGGGTGGTTTTGGATCTTCTCCATACACTTTGGACATCAGATTCTTGCTGGTGTTTGGTGTTCTTCCCATTTTTTGGGGTGCATCGCATTCTCGGTGAAGGAATTTGGACTTGGGAGTTCTTTATCTTCGTGCTCACGGAGGGGCAACCATGTTCGTAAAGAGGGAAGTTGAGTTAGGTAGTAGACCTTTGCATTCGTGATTGGGTAGACCATGTTTGCAAAAAGGAGGGGTTATTGACCTTTGCGTTCCCGGGACCTTGTCACATTTGTGAAGACAAATTTCTATAGGGAAGGCAGTTTGTGCTTCACCAATATGTAAATTCCGAACTTTGACCCTTTATTTTATATTATGAACCCTAGATTTGGAGAGGTGTGATTAGAGAATAAGTGATTTCCACTAAATTTTGATACTATTTCTTGTTTCTCCATATATTTTACTCATACATTATGTGATTTGGAAGAGAAATATAGGGGTTTTGGATATCGATTTGGACAATGAAAATTAGAGATCTGGGGACTGATTTAAGGTCAGTTTTGGATGAAACTTGTATATTTGAACTCGTATTGTGATGGGTAATCGGGATTTTTGACTTTTTCTGTATTTTGGGATACGGGTCTAGGTTTAATTCTTGGTTGACTTTTTGTAATAGTATAAAGATCGAAGCATTATTGTTTGGATTTATTTTCTATGACCTTATTTTATGTTATTGAGTTATTTTTGGCTAGATTTGAGCTAGTTGGAGGTTAATTTGCACGGGAAGGCATTTTTATAGTATTTGTTTGGCTTTTTTGAGATAAGTATATTGCCTATCCTTGGTTTGAGACACTAGTTTGTTGAATTATTTATGATGGCTACGTGACAAGGGTAACATATATGCAAGGGATGAGTGTGTATGTGCGCACTGGGATTTTACCTATGCTCAGGGTAGTGCTTAGGCTAATTCATGCCATGAATTAATGTTAAGATTCTTACGATCATGGTTTTTATGTTTGTACCCCCTTGCTATCTACTTGAGTCATGTTAAAGATTATATGTAGATTAATCTCCCGTAAAAAATTGATATTTGCTACTTGTGTGGCATATTCGCCTCATTTCAACCATGGTAGTACAGCTTGCACATGTCACTTTTATCAGTCAATGATTATATGATTTGATATTCATTATACATAGACCTATATTCTTGTATTTGCTTTTTGTGAAAAATATAGAATGGTTGGTAGCACATGTGTGGTCCGTACTAGTTTGAGCTATGATAAACACATGAGTGGTTTGTGCATTATTATATATGGCACATGTCTTGTCCGTGAAATGCATATACAAGGATAGATCCCATTAGGATCACCCTCTTATATGTCTCTCTTGATGGTGTAGAAACGGTATGAGGAAAACTGATCTCTGTTTGGCTTTTTGCATCTTTTCATTATTTGCAATTTCCTTGGGTGTATAAATGTTTTATCACATATTTTTTGTATTTGTCACATTTTTGGAAAGTATACATGCCTCTGTACGCATATATTCACTATATTCTATTTGAACGGAAAGTGAAGGAATGGTACATATCTTCTCTATATGTTAATCTGTGCTCATTGATTTGATCCTTCATGTATACTTTCTCTGTACGCTGAGTTGTTAATGGATATGGGACACCTTTACTATATGAACCGATTTGCTTATATCTGTGTTTTATGCTGAGTTTGATACCATTACTATGTCGTTTGTAGAATTTATGAGTTGAGCAGGTTGTTAGTGAGTATCATTGGTAATTTTGCCAAAAATCCCAAAATGCACTTTCTTATCTTCCAAGTCAAAAGCTTCTTTTATTCTTTAAGATTCCTTGATTTAGAGCCAAAATTAATGATATATTTATGATATAATCATAAACTTGAGTTTGGCTTACTTAAACCAATGAACCATGTGAAGCCTCTCACAAAAATTGCCTTTTTCCGAGCTCTAAAACCTTGTGAGAAATTCCAAAATAAGTAAAAAAAATGTTGCAATTGTCCCAGTCATAATCATATCCTAGAGGTAATAATCCCAACATAATCTTTACAAGATTACAGATAAGATAGCCTTTTGAATCACCCAATTTGGTCTTAAAATTGGAGAGGTATGATGTTTTGATGTTTCAAAGAAAGTAAAAATTTGAAGGACATACCTGGTATTTTTCTAATTTCGCCAAAAAAATCGACAATCACAAAATCTTCGTTTTGGCACACAAAACCAATTCAGAACCTCTTCAAGACAAACCATATCTCCATTTCAATCATAAAATTGTAACAACTCGACCTGTCTTTATTATATTTGAGACCCGTTTCCCCTTTTAAAACATCTCGTATGTGTATTTGTGGTTTCATTACTTACGAGGATGGTTAGTTTTGTTTCGAGGAGGTTTTTGATTTATTCGAAATATTTTGTGCTTATTTTGGAACAGTATTTTGGTTGTTCTAATAGGTTGATGCGGTCTTTAGGTATATGTCCCAAATTGGATTCGGAGGTCCCTTGGTTGATTTGAAATTTTTTAGCAAAGGTTGGCAATTTGGAAATTTAGAAATTACTTAAGTTTTACCATAGGTCGACTTTGTATCTATCAGGTTTGAATTTTTGTTTTGGGACTTAGGATAGTTCTTTTTTGTTATCTGGGACTTGTCTGCATAGTTTGGTGTCATTTTGAGCTGGTTTGGTAGAAGAAGACGCTTGGTTGTAATTTAAGTGAATCTTGAGTTCCATTGTGAATTCTATTTGTTTTGGTGTCTTATTGCTAGTTGTAGATGTTATTTTTGTGTTTCAAGCTCGCGAGCTAGTTCGTATAGACTTGTGTGGATGTTTGGTATGGAGCCCCAGGGACTCAAGAGAGCTTTAGACATGTTTTAGAGTGTGTTGAGTGAGTCTCAGTTTTTCTTGTATGGGGATGATGTTGTAGGTCTCGCAAATGCGAGATTCTCATTGCATTTGCCAACCTTGAATTTTCAAGGAGGGAATCACATTTTCGAGGTAGGCTGGGGGCACCGGGGTGTTATGCCGGCGCAGCCCATGATTGCGGGTCTGCCAGAGGTCTGGCCAGTGGTGTCAGAAGAGGAACGTAAGAGGTTAGAGAGATTTAAAAAGTATTTTCCTCCAACTTTTAGTACCGCATCTTCTAAAGATGCATAAGATTTTCTAGACCAATATCACTATATTATGTGCATAGTGGAGTTGAGCAGGTTATCCTTACTAATTCACAACTCACAGGGCATGCATATATATGGTGGTAGGCTTATGAGGATAGTAGGTCAGTTGGTATAGCGCCACTTACTTGTGCATCGAGTTTGAGCAGTTGCGCTAGGGGATTATGATTGTGTCTGTGTAAGATATATGGGTTGCTGAGTTATATTATCATACACCTGCTTTGGTTCCCACTATTCGAGCGAGGGTCCACAGAATCATTGAAGGACTCGGTTATAGGCGGGTAGAGGGCATCGTATAGGGGGAGGCAAGTCCCGTTGTTTTGCTTTCCCTGGTAGGATTTAGCTTGTTGTATCAGATGATGTCATTACAAGTATTGTTCTGATTTTTCTTAGAGATGCATAATTTTTATTTGATTAAGGTCCTACTTATTTGTATTTGTCATGCTATTCTACTTCATGTTTGTATACTCCTTATGATTCATGAGTATCCCTATCTATGTGTCTATACCTCTTAGGCATTATACTGTGCAGGACCGTGTTTATCTATCATTTGTGGTCACTACTAGGGGCTATGAGACAAGGGTTGATATTCTATGACTTATTATCGTGGATTGGATGTGAGTTTGGTATGGGTTGACCATGACTTGCAGTTGAGGTGCTTTAAATACATGTCGAGTCTGTTTTGTTTTGTGATTTCTTTCTACGGGACTGAGTTAGTGAAAGGTTTTTGGTTGATGGGATGTTTATCTTTATTGTGATTCCGTTTGTTTTGCTTCTCCCTTTTGGGATGGATTCATAGAATGGTATCGATGGGGAGTTTTGCCTGTTTGACTGTTGGGTAGTTTTCTCATGTGTTTTTATTTCAACGTTCAATTATATTCGAGTTGTGTTTGATGGGTACGGATTGTGATATATGTGACTAGGTGTCATTTGGTATGGCTTGTTTGTCGAATAGCTTGTACTGGATGAGACGAGATTGTTGGACCTAGAATTAGTGCAATTGGACTTAGATGAGGTATGTTGGGATAAGAATGTTATTTATCAGCTTAGATCTTGGCATTGGTTCTATTCAGGCGAGATAATTCCATGACTTGCTGGTTAGGTGAGTGATTTGACTTTCCACACATTTCTTACATCATTTGCAATGTTGTAAAGGTTTGGGACGGGGTTCTAGCTGACATGAGGTTATTTACTAGTAATAGGTTTGGTAATGTGTAGCTTTTATGGTCAGAGATGTTACTATGGGCATATGAGTGATATTTTATGTCGCGTGATTATACCTCGTGCATG
Organism: Nicotiana glauca; assembly: GCA_026770625.1. NCBI lineage: Eukaryota > Viridiplantae > Streptophyta > Magnoliopsida > Solanales > Solanaceae > Nicotiana > Nicotiana glauca. Next base: position 63,614 of record MU747373.1, on the reverse strand, counting down.
TATTGTAGTACATTGTAGCTGGTTGGGGCCGATACAGTGCGTATATGTGATAATCGGGTCTTAGGAGGGGTATTGGATATTGAAATTTAGTTCTAAAGCTTATTAATTAAGGTGGAAGGAATAACCTTCAGTCGAGATAGTGTTGGCGGGCTTATGTGGATTGGAGTGATGTCGGAATCACCCATAGGTATGTGTATGGTGAGTTTATAAAATTGTTTTGATGGGTTTGGAGTGACTCTTGATTACAAATTTATTTGTGGACTATGTTGCATACTGAAGAATTCTAAGTTGTTTTTGCACTTGCGATGTATCGACTGCAGGTGCGGGCGATGGGCTGCGGAAACCGACAAGGCTCGAGATTGGGGAGATTGCAGGTAGGAGTGTCAAACGGGCGAGTTGGGTTGGATATGAGCGGGTCAAAAATACATAAATTATCCTACCGACCCGTATTTTAGATGGATAAAAAAAGGGTTATCCGACGGATAATATGGATATCCATATTATCCATGGCTTCTTGAATATGATCACTTATGGAGAATTCCTAGTCTCCAAAACTTGAGGAACTCCCAATTTGAGGATTTACAAATGTAAAGTTAAACACTTTAATTATCCATTGGCTATCCATTTCGTTTACTATTTTCTAAGTGGATAATACGGTTCTTATCTATATTTGACCTATTTTTATAAAGTTCATTATCCAACTAATTTTTTAATGATAATATGTGTGGATAACTATTTTCTTTTAATCATTTTGCCACCTCTAACTGCAGGTATAGAATATAAGGTGCATGTGCGGGGTTGGATCTACAAAGGCGTGTCCACAGATGTGCAATCACAATGTAGAGTTGGCAGCAGAAGTCGAAGTCCTAGAATTGGGCTGGATCGCACATGCGGCATCGTATGCTCAAATGAGGTCAAGTGACCACAAATACAGAGTCACTGACAGATTTTATATATTGAAAGGCTTGGTCATTTTTCATTATTTCAAGTTTTGGAGCTCGATTGGAGGAAATTTTTGGGGTTCTTTTTCACTACAATTGAAGAGGTAAGTGATGTTTATTTAGTTTTAAAGAAAGATATTGATTACCCATGTATTATTATAACTATTTTATGTGAATTTAAAGTAAAATTTGGGGGTATTAGACTATAGTGTTTGTGAGTGAAAATTGATGTATTGAGGGTTGATTTGAGGATGGATTTGGGTGAAACACATATATTTGGACTCGCATCGGAATGAGTGTTTGGAATTTGTGATTTTTTTCGGGTTCCAAGGTGCGAGCTCGGGGTTGACATTTTGGGTTGACCTTAGCGTTATTACTTTGGATTGTTTCCTACGGCTTCTATTGTTAATATTATGTTGTTTTGACTAGATTTGAGTCGCTCGGAGGCCGATTCATGTTGGAAGGGTCTTTTGGATATTGAGTCCCACGTTTTGAGGTAAGTAATATATATAAACTTGGTATTTAAGGTAACTATGTCGCGACCCAAAATCCCACCCCAGGAATTGTGATGGCACCTAATATTTAAGACTAGGTAAGCCGGTTACTTACAATAGTTAAGCCAGTTAAACAATGATATTTTTAAACAAAGTTTAATATAAATACTGATATAAGGTGATACAAGCTTACATAGTAATAATCGAAAAAATCCTCCCAATATTAGGTAGTACAGAGTCATGAACTCTAGATGCATACATAGGAATATCTTAGAAAAAACTAAATGAAATATTGTTCGGATAACGAATTAACAATAAAATCACAAGGAAAAGGACTCCAAGGTACTGCAATGACCAAACATCTCTACCTTGAATCCTGGCGATCAAGAAGCTAATTGTGCCCGAGTCTATTATCTCTAATACCTGGATCTTCACAAAAATATATAGAAGTGTAGTATGAGTACACCACGGTCGGTACCCAGTAAGTATCAACACTAACCTCGGTAAAGTAGTGACGAGGTACAAGTCAAGACACCTTCTATACATAATAATCTATGCAGTTTACAAGTATAACTATAAAATGAAAGCAAGAATCAGTAAATGGAAACAAGTAAGAAACATGTGAAATAAACAATAAAGCAATCAAAACCCCCATTAAAGTACTACTGAAACCAAATAAGGAAAACAAATGACTACCAAATGATCAAGACGTTCTAACACAAGTCTTACAACTAAATTTCTCCAAGATACCACATGTCATAATCACAACTCATGAGTTCCAAATAACAAATCATATGCTCATGACATCTCGTGCTCACATTATCAATCACGACTGCACGAATAATTCACGTGCCAGTATCTAAATTCGTCTGGCATGGTCATAGGCTCATGATCACAATCCACCTGGTAACGTCACATGCTCAATATCACAACCCGCCCAACAAGGTCACATTCTCAATTTCACAATGGAAGCAGGTAGTAGAAGAATACATGTGCATGATCAATTAATGTCAAGTTCCATACTCTTTAACTGGTGTAAACGATATGCTGCAGTGTGTGCTTGTGTGAATGTACTATTACAGTCCATGTCAACATGTAATATCAATTGCATCGAGTAGTTCATTAGAACAACACAACAATAAACATAAGGTAAATAACACACACAAGGAAGATCACACCATCACACAAATATCATCAACATCGTGCCCCTACGTCAACACATATCAACTCTTATATAGCCACACTTGTCTCTCCATATTGACAATATCATAATATCCACCATTATTGCTACGCACATACAATACATCATAATAACCACCTGTATCACTCCAGATAGTAGCCACCGTTATCGCTCCGCCAAGACAATAAATACTATAGCCACCCGTATCACTTTGCATAATCAACAACACGGAGATACGACCCTTATGCTATGGAATTTAATAATCAACCCATACACAAATCCACATGTACTAGCATCACAATAACACGACATATCAATTCATCCCATAAGTGCCTATAGGCCACAACCTTTCCAAAACAACAATACTGGTGTCACCAAAACATATAGCCGTTGGCTATACCACGATGTGAACAAGAATCTCAATAAAAACAGAATGAAATGGAAAATAAATCAAGAATGACGAATACTCCATAAAATGACTTCAACTAAAATAGGTTAATAACTCACAATAAGTCTAACTTCCGTTACTTGCTTAAGAATGGACTTAATGATGAAAGGCACGACATACACTAACAACTTCAATTGAATACATAGAAGAGTAACTCAGCAACCTTATATAGAACGTGCACTAAGAACTTTGGTTAAAGCATAATAAACTCTATAATGAAAGATATAGCATGTAATAGTAACTTCAACTAATACACATAACAGTAAACCCAAGAACTGAAGCTAGAGCATGATATAGACTACAATCTAAGCACATAAGAATGGATTAAACAAGAAAAGATGTAAGAAGTAATAATAAATTCTAATTAAAGGAATAAATTAACCTAAGAGTCTAAACCGGTAAATTTTTTCACATATAAGCCGGGTACATACTCGTCACCTCATGTACACGTCTTCCACATAATTTAATAAATACAATCAACCCAAATCTTAAGAGGTAGTTTCCCCACACAAAGTTAGCCAAGATATTTACCTCAAAAAAGCTAAATCAATACTCTAAAAATTCCTTTCCGTGTGAAACAACCTCCAAATGGCTCAAATCTAGCCAAATTAACTTAATATCATAAATAAAAGCCATAGGAATCTATTTCGGATAATAAAGCTTTGATCTTTAATGAAAACCAAAAATCCAACCCTGAGCTTGCATCTTGAAACTCGACAAAACTCATAAAATCATAATACGCATTCCGGTACGAGTCCAACCATACAAAATACATCTAGTTTTGACCTCAAATCACAATTTTATGTTTTAGAAAGTTTTTAGAAAAATCCCCAATTCTTCCAATTCAAATCACTATTTAATTACAAAAATAAGGATACAATCATGAAATCTAACCAAATACGAGTCAAGAACACTTACCCCAATCCAAATCGTAAAAATCCCCTCCAAAATCTCCCAAAACCCAGCTCTCTAACTTAAAAAGTGATATAATAACAAAATCCTCATAATAGAGTACTTATAATTCTACCTCAGTATTTATACATCGTGATCATGGAAGTTCTATCGCGATCGCGAAGAAGAAACAACACTGCACCACAAAAGAATTACGTGAACGCGATAACATGGAATCAAATGTGACTCACCACAACCTCAGCTTACACGATCGCGAACCATACATTGTGAAGAAGGAAAATCTACCGGTACACCAAACACCGTACGTGATCGCGACTCACACTCTGTGATCGCAAAGAAGAACATCAGACACTAGTAATTAGCAATCCAAAACTTGAAAAATGGCCGGTAGCCTCAGAAACACAACATAGGACCCAATTCAAGCCCAATGAACTAATAGACTTTCAACTTCTACAACTTGTGCCGAATCATATCAAATCAACCTGGAATGAACTTAAATTTTACATGCAAGTACCAAATCATACAGCGGAGATATACCAACTCTCGGAATCATAATTCGAATCCTATATCAACAAAGTAAACTCTCGGTCAGAACTTTCAACCTTAGAAACCTTCAACTTTCCAACTTTCGCCAAAAAAACATCATATCAACCTATGAACCTTCAAATCCAAATTCGAACCTGAACTTAAGTTCAAAATAACATACAAATATATTAAAATCATCAAAATACCATTCTGGAGTCCTCTACACAAAAGCCAAACTTTGGTCAACTCTTACCACTTAAGTTTCTAAAATAAGAATCTGTCTTCCAAATCAATCCTGAATTGCCCAAAAACCAAATTTGGCCATACACACAAATCAAAATACATAACATGAAGCCACTCAACTCCTTAAACTATTGAGAAGAATGCTAGAGCTCAAAATGATCAATCCGTTCATTTTATCTATCCTTGAGAATTATGATATTTGAGACACGTTGAGGTAACACACGTTTTAGGTGATGGGTGGTGCTGGACGTTTATGCGTGCACCTGGGTGTTCATTGTGACAAACTTGTTTTGCTATCATGCCCAATTATACTCATATTTTCTATACCTGTACGAGCTATGACTCATGTTAGAAATCATGTCCAGGCTATATGTTATTTGTTTGATGGCTAAAAAAGGGATATTCTTGTTGTTTGAAGTTGTTTTCTTTAGTTTTAGTCATATCAACAGTCATAATGCTTCATTTGCATGCTATATCTCAATCTCTGTACATTATTTGTTTATCGTATCACTTGCAGTTGTTGCTATTTTATATGTGATATTGTTCTGGTTGAGTTCTATAAAATGTGAGTCATTGGGACTTGAGCGGTTGATGGCTGATGTGGGACACGGATCCATGTTGTGAGTTATATTTGGATCGGGTTACAGGCTGCATTAGATTGATAATTGAATCGGTTTGCCCATAGCATCAGATTGATATCTTCATTGGGTTGCACACTGCAATGGTATATTGATTATTGATAGAGCTTGGGCAAGGTTCCACCCGTTCGGGGTATGATATTACAGTAAGCACAAGCATAGTGGTATAAATATTCTTTGGTGAGGGGTATTTATGACAGGCATCTATACACTTCTTAGTGTGGTTGTGTGTGATAGTGAGGGACATTCTGCTAGGCACCATGATCATGTTCAATGTGGTTATACTTGTTGTTTTCACTATGGTGACATTGAATTGACATGTATATTTGACATATAGGCATAGAGATATATTCTTTCTCATGCTAGTTGGTAATGAAATGTCTTATCTGTGTTGGACTTCAACTTCTATACTTGGAAAGCATGTCTAAATTCCCTTAATTGTGAATGAGTTGAACATGATATCACTAAGTTATTTACTTTCATGATTTTGGATTTGGGTAATTATCCCTCATTGATTCTAGGGTTGTCTTCTAGGCATCTTTATGTTGGACTCTAATTGTTTCTTCTCAGCTTGTCATGTCTTTTAGCCGAACGTTAGGTTTATTACTTATTGACTACATGGGATTGGTTGTACGCATAGTACACTTTACGCTTCATGTGTAGATCTAGGTACTTCCGTGAGCGGTGATTGCCAAAGTTGCATTCGTACAACTAGTGGAGACTACGAGGTAGCTACCACGACATTCACAGACCTTATTCTCTTCCATTTACTTCTATTATTCAGACAATTGTATTGAGGATTTAGCCATATATTTTGAGATTCTATAGTGCTCATGTTTTTGTTGACACCTGATCTTTGGGATTGTTTGTTTACTGCGAAAATAGTAATAACAATTAAATTTTTTGATGGGACTGTAAAAATACGTGATCTATTTTTATGCTAGTTGTTATGCATATGATGCTATATGTATGAAGTTTAGAGATTAGATAAGAGCTAAGTATAAGATGATAATCAAACTGAGAGGCTAATAATCGGGGCCTCGAGCTCAATTCTGCGGCTCAACAATGAGCTATCAGGGGCAATCAAAGTATGACTAACAATTATGATAAAATTGGCGAAGGCTCTTTATGGCCAATGATAAGCAATAAATGTTGAATAAGTATGAAGATAATAAATGAAAGCAATAATAACAAGAAAGTATGTTAGATCAGAGAGAATGTTCTTGTATATTCGTGTGGAGTAACTAAAGCAACAGAGATTTACAAAATGACAAGGATCCCCTTTATATAGGAGAGGAATCCCAACATAATACAAAATGTATTTATTACAAAGATATGGAGATGGGGCAGCTAAATGACACTCTAATTCGGATTCAGAGTAGACCAGCAGAATCTGTCAGCCCTAGGCGTGTGCCTTGGGAACTCCCCAATTCTTCCATTACATTGATCATTGCTACCATGATGTCGATCATCGACGACCCTCAAGGGAGGATACTTGGCCATTGTCATAAGCCTTCAAGGTGGTCTTCTGAAGTGCCTTAATGACAAGAAATTGGACCCTCCGATTTTATCGTATACAGATAGTCGCCACATTTCTTAGAGAGGAGCAATAAGAAACAATTTTGATACTCGACTCTATGGATTTCACATAATGATGTCGTACCGATGATATCAACCAATGACGTAATCCCTCACGATAACTGGGGCATCCTCTGAACTTGCTTTTTATTTCCATTTAATGAGCTACCGATCTTATTCTTTAAAGCTATAGTGTCGTCGCTGATTCGGTCTTAACTAATGCATTTATTGCACCTATTGATCCGTCTTTCAAAGGCATTGATGGCATTGCTGGTCACATTATCAGCCCCTCTAAATGAGGTCCTTCCAGTAATATCTTCTTATCCAAGTGACTTTCTGCATCTATTTACTCCTTTCTTCTCATTATCCTCCCCCACTACTATTTTCCATATTTGAGCCCTTCGGCCTCAGGGCCGTATGGTGGCATTTTCATCAGTCATGCCACGACTCTTTCATAGGGCTTTCACTTGGTGAACGTAACTACACCGACTTGAGGTTGTTGTTGTTTTTTTTGTTGTTGTTGTTGTTGTTGGCTGGAGATGGTGAGACAGGGATGCCGATCTCTCCCGTCTTGGGAATGCACTTGGACTATACACTGTTGCTCACAAGGGTGGTCAGACTATACATCGCTGCTCACCCTCCTACCCTAGCCTAGTGCACTATACCCTTTTTTATTTCCTTGGGGTGAAGTGGCATCTTTTGGCGGTAGCTTGCATGACACAATATCCCAAGAAGTGGTCTTAAAGTATCCGTGTACGCAAGGCTAATGCCCACTGAGTATTCTACTAAGCTATGGAATTTTTTCATCCCTTTATGCTCATCCCACTTTCCTCTTCTTCCTCTTCTCCTTCGATGATGCTAGTTTGGGGGACCGGGATGAGACCGTCGAGGAAGCGGTGCTCGTGTACACAACCGCCAAGTGTGCTCACAGGAGAATAGGCTAGGCTCTAGGCTTTTGCTATACATGTACCCTTTCGCTTCTTTGTTTCAGTGTAAGGACCCCGTGGGATTTTGTATTCATATGTAAGGACCCCTCGTAGGCTTTAGTGATCAAACATTCATGGATACAAAGATGTTTCTGCAATTCTACCTTCGATGCTTGCTATTTTTTCCTTTTAGTTGTTATTACGAAAAATTTGAACGTATGATCCTAGCGATCGGTGTCGCTATTGAGCCTAGGTGGTAGTGCATTACTCTCACCTTTGATTTTTTAGTATGGCTCCCCGTGGAACTCTTTGCCTTCCCTCAAACAAAACCCGAATTGGAGCGATAGATTCGGGTCGTCGGGACCCTTACTTTGGGCTGAATGAAGATAACGCATCGAACCTTCGAACTTTTGAGAATAGTCTTTAGGCCTTGCAATACTCTTCGAGAGGAATTCACTCGGGAGCCCTAGAATAGGGGCTACCTTTGAGCTCTCGAGGGCAGTCCCCGAGTAGGGTTCATTCACACTTAAGCCACCCGAAACCTGCTATGAACTTAGTGTAGATAGACCTAACGCATTATATGTGGATAAAAAATAAGGTTTTACGCAAACATAGGGGGTACCCTGTGATCAATCCCATATGGGTAGAGTTTAAATGCTTATTTCATTTGGAGCCTAACTCCTTTTTAATCGGGTACCACATCGATACTTATAACGATGTCGTCGGCTTACTAGAGCCTAACTTCTTCTTGGTGGAGATCCTCGAGGTTAGGTACCACCTCGGGATTGGCAATCATATTGTTGGCTTCCTGTAGCCTAACTTCTCTTGATGGAGATCCTCGAGGTTGGTTACCACCTCGAGATTGGCAATAATGTTGTCGTCTTCTTGGAGACTAACTTCTTTTGATGGAGATCCTCGAGGCCGGGTACCACCTCTGGATTGGCCATAATATTGTCAGCTTCCTGGAGCCTAACTTTTTTTGATAGAGATCCTCGAGGCCAGGTAACACCTCGGGATTGGCAATAATGTTGTTGGCTTCTTGGAGCCTAACTTCTTTTGATGGAGATCCTCGAGGTCGGGTACCACCTTGGGATGGTGATAATGTTGTCGGCTTCCTGGAGCCTAACTTCTCTTGATGGAGATCCTTGAGGTCGGGTACCACCTCAGGATTGGCAATAATTTCATTAGCCTTTTAGGTAGCCGGGTCGTCGCCACTCTTTTTATATATAGTGTCGTTTGTATCCCTCTGGAGATCCTATTATTTTAAGCAGTAACCTTTCTCTTTTTGTGTTGAGCCTTTGGTTACTTCAGTACTAATGCACTTGCATAAATTCCTACTCTAGTTCTCTAATTTTTCCACCTCCATGACTACTACATCGAGGTCTATTCGGCAGAGAGGGGAGAGTTTCACCTCCGGTGTCCATGACCAACGAGAGAGTACCCTGAAGATTGCTTATTTGATAGGATAAGAACACCTTAGGTTAGTGAGAAAAGACTGTGGCTAGGGGGAGAAAGTAGTGTTGCACATACTTTCTACGAGTGAGGGCATCACAGATCGTGCCGATGGATTTTTGAATATGTACACGTATCCCTTCACACTGGGCCCCCTTGATAGGGTTGTGCTAGATTTCTGTTCGAAGTACCGGGTTACCTTGTCGCAAATTCATCCGTCATTTTGGTAGATAGTGTTGATGATTAGATTTTTTGCGGAGAAGGTGGGGCTCGAATTCACGCTCAATCACCTTATCAGGCTGTATCGGCCATTTCATCATCGAGGCCTACTAACTTTGCAATGTCGGTTAACCGCGCCCTTCTTCATTGATGATGAAGAAGATGGAGATTGGGAATGGATGAGTCGATTCGTTCGAGTTTGGAAAGCTGACATTATCCTTGTGGAGCTTATGTCATTTCCTGAAGATTGGAACTATGCAAGTAAGTTGTACCTTATATGCCTTCTCAGTTTTGCTTGTGGTAAAAGCCAATTTCTTAACCATTCCATCTCTTTTTCTTCTTTTGCAGTGGTTTCATGGCACCACATGATGTTCTTGATCTGCCATATTGGGTTCGAAAGTTGGCAACCTACCCGACTTATGATGAGCACAGGTGCCGAGTTGTGTCCTAGGGCAAATTGGGAGCAAAATATCATGATGCATGTTGTGCTATTTTTTCTTTCCCTTCCTTTATTTGGAGAGGCAATTTCCCTTTTTTCATATTAATCTTGTTGTTTGTAGGATTCGGAGAGCCTTCCAAGGCGGGGCTGCTCTTCTGTAAAGAAGGGGAAGGGTCGCTAGCCTTCGGGCTAAAGAACGACAGTAATAAGTGGGAGATGCCTTTACGGGGTGATGGCGCTCAAAGCAGGGCGAGACTGGACCCAAGCTCTGGAGTGGAAGCATTATTCAAGCTTGACGTGCCCATCGTTCCTAGTTCTGGAAAGGTGTCTTCCCCATTGATATCGCCTTCCCTTTTAGTTGATAGTGCTTCGAGGGATACTTGAAACTCGGTGTCACATACTCCGAGCAACTGTGCCTCGATCGGAGTCAATTCTTTTTGATCTAAAGGATCTAGGTTAACAGACGCACGTTCAGCTTTTGAGGAAGCCGAGTGTCTTCACTTCGTGGTTAGTTTAGATATATGCCTATTGAATTTTGTGTCTTTCCTTCCTTGTTGGGTTTTCTTTTCCAGGACTTTGGTAGGCTTAAGTCTAGGATGCTTCATCGTGAAGCCAGACTGCAGAAAGCTCTGGATGAGGAGAGATCCCTAAGGCTCCTTCGCAATTAAAAGTAAGTCGTGCTGGAACTCTTACATATGAGGTAATCCGGAGCAGGTAGTTTTCTATATCGGGCGAGTATGTGTCCCGCCTTCAGGCTTTTGAGGCTAATAATTTCTTTATTTTATTTGCAAAAAAGGACGGAGGCCTTGGAGCATCTTGGGGATGAAGTCGGCCAAACCAAGAACAAAAATGATGAGCTAAGAGCTCAGGTAGAGGTTTAGTTTTTAGAGGAACGGGATGCACTGGCTATGTTTTCCGTCCTTGAGGCCCGACTCCACTTAGCTCATGACAATGCTTTGACTCAAGCAGATATGATTGCGAAGCTCGAATCTTAGCTTTCGAAGGTAAGGTTCGAGATTGTTGATGCCCGGGCCAAGGCTGTAATGAGCCAAACTAAGGCTAACCAGGAGATGGCGATCTACTTAAAGGATGTTATTGATGCTCAAGCTGAGTTTAGAAGGATTATCGACCATGAAGAGGGGATCAAATAGTATGTTCATTGCATGTCTTGAAGGAAGACTCTCGAGGAGAGCTGTGCTAGGGGTTTTGTTCTATCAAAAGAGTTATCACAAGCAAAGGCAAACGAGCATGATGCTCGGTTGCTTCTCTCTGATGTCAAAGAAAGCGAGGATAAGGCTGGTAGGCCTTATTCCCCAAGGGGAGCGTAGATTTTCACCTTCTGTATATAGTATTTTCAAAGCATGTTTGTAGATGGAGATTGCATTTTTCACATACGTGTATAAAGAAAACCTTGCGGCTTTAAATCCTATATGTCTCTTTTTGTATCGAATTTGGCAAGGCGAACTGGTCTTTGATTTGGTAGGAATCCTTAGATTCATGATATGGCCCCAGGGCCCATTAGGTCGGCTCGTAGGATCTAGTGCGCTCAGTCGATGTGACCTTTTTGTTTAGAATTTTGGATTCAATATTCGAGCTAGGTTTTGACTTTAGCTCATTCGACCATCAAGCTTTGCGTTTGTGTGGGTCGTCAGTGATGGCTCTTATGTCTTAGGTCAAATCGATCTTTCAGTGTAAGCTGGCAATAATGGCTCTTACATCTTAGGTCGAAGAAAACTTTCAATGTAAGCTGGCGACAATGGCTTTTATGGTTTTGCAATAGGGAATTTTTAGTTAATTATTTTGGGTTTAGTATCTGAATAAGGTTGCGACTCGATGTCGTTCGACCTTCAAGTTTTTAGATTTGCACGGGCTGGCGATAATGGCTCTTATGCCATTGCTCGAAGCGACCTCTTATGTGTAAGATGACATTTGAGCTCTTATGCTTTTTTCTCAAAGAGACCTTTCATGTGTAAGAGGGCATTTGAGCTCTTATGCTTTTTGGTCGATGTGACCAGGGCATTTGAGCTCTTATGCTTTTTGGTCGATGTGACCTTTCATGTGTAAGCAGGCATTTGAGCTCTTATGCTTTTTGGTCGAAGCGACCTTTCATGTGTAAGCGGACATTTGTGCTCTTATGCTTTTTGCCCTTGCGCATTTTCAAGTAACTATTTTAGGTTCAATCTCCGAATCGGGTTGTTACTCGAGCTCGTTTGACCCTCAAGTTTTCAGATTTTTGTAGGCTTGCGACAATGGCTCTTACACCTTGGGTCGAAGTGACCTTTCATGTGGGCTTTATTTTTCCCTCATTAAGGACTTTTTTCGATAATTTTTGCCAAAATCTTTTGATGTTTTGAGAAGAATCTCAATTACGAGCCATTTTATGGAGATGATCGAGCACCTCGAGGTTTGGCTCAAGGCTGATTATCTCCAAGCCTATGATTTAGTGCCGTCATGGTCGAAGCACTTTTTCCTATATCGAGGGTAGCCTGTTTAACATTTCCTTTGTAAGTAGATTTGAAGTAATTGAAGGTTTGTGACATTGTAGTGACCGTCGAGGGTCGTTGAGTCGTGTTAGTTTGGCTTGTACAGACTTATGATCATAGTCATTTGTGCTTGGCTGGAGCTGTTTTTATCCTATGTGAAGTAGTTTGGGCGTCTATATCGAGGGTATGACTTATTAGGGGTCTTACATGTTCGATATATAGCCTAAACTTTGACATCGGGTTTATGCCTTTATCAAGGTCTTACAAAATTTTCATGATATTGAGGTCTTATAGTTTTTAGATAGTTGGTAAAAGTATAGTTCATGCCTTTCTTGAGGTCTTACAGATTTTGCAACTTGGTACAAGTGTGATTCATACCTTTCTCGAGGTCTTACAGATGTTCTTGCTACCTTATGTAGGTATTATGAGACCGAGTCTGCCCGCTCGAGTTCTTATAGCCTAGTGTTTTATAATGCATGGTGCTTGGCGATAGTCCTTGAGTTAACAAGGGCTTCCTAGCTCAGGATCCGTTTACTTGTAAGCTTGGTTTTGCCTCATTGAATGCTTACGACTTTGGCGATTCTGACCCTGAGGTCATACAATTTTTGAAATTTTGATGCTAGTTTCGGCCTTGGAGATGTTTCGTGATTTTCATGTGCCTTGTTGAGGACTTAATAGCTTGGAGTCCCGACCTTGAGGTCGTTCAGATGTTGAATTATTGATGCCAGTCCTCGAGTGTTCGGGACATTTGGGCGTCTATATCGAGGGTATGCCTTTTTGGGGGTCTAACGAGTTAGATATATGGCCTAAACATTGAGATCGAGTTTATGCCTTTAGCAAGGTCTTACAAATTTTCATGTCGTTGGGGTCTTACTATTTTTAGATACTTGGTACAAGTATGGTTCATGACTTTCTTGAGGTCTTACATATGTTGTCACTTGATACAGATGTTGGGATTCATGCCTTGCTCAAGGTCTTACACATGTTGCCACTTGGTACAAGTGGGGTTCATGCCTTGCTCGAGGTCTTACAAATATTGTCGATGCCTTAAGCAGTTCTTACGAGACCGAGTCTGTCTGCTTGGTGTCTTATGGCCTAGGGCTTTTTTAATGAATTGATATTGGCGAGAGTCCCCGAGTTATTGAGGATGTTCTGGCTTGGAATTTGTTTACTTATAAACTTGGTGTTTCCTCATTAAGGGATTCCGACTTTGGTGATTCCAACCTTGAGGTCATATAATTTTTGAGATTTTGACACCAGTCCCCGAGTGTTCTGGACACTTTCGACCTTCGGGTCATTTCTTGATTTTCATGTTGCCTCGTTGAGGGCTTATGAGGTTGTAGTCCCAAACCGGAGGTCGTTCAAGTGTTGAATTGTCGACGATAGTCCCCGAGTGTCTAGGATGTTTTGACGGAGGAATTGTTTTTGCGAAAATTCTAAGTTTCTTTAGGAGTGTGAAATGCTTAGACAAAAGGTATTCTACGATTACTTGGTACAAGTATACATTTTTTTTGCCTTTGGGCGCCTGTAAAAGGGTTAGTCTGAAATATATAACAAAAAGGGAGATGGTTATACCTTAGCGTGGGATGTATCGGTGATGTTTTGAGATCCGATATGTCTCAGTCGCTTGCACTGAGGATGCGGTACGGTCCTGTGTTTTGCTTTTAATCGGGCTTAATCGAAGGTGTAGTTTTATTACACTTTGGTTATTTCCCGGGTGGAGGTACTGGGGTTGGTTCCATATCGTGCACAACGAACGTTTCCCTTGTTGCATGTTGTTCCACGTAGACGGTTTAAATCCCATCCTTTGTCGGGAATTTCATCCTTTGGTAGAGGGTGCATGGTACTGCTCTCATGCAGTGTATCCATGGTCTCCCAAACATGGCGTTGTACCTCATGTCTCCTTCGATGACATGGAATTTGACATTCTATGTTGTGCCGGCCACATTGGCCTAAAGGTTGATTTCTCCTTTTGTCGTTTCACTAGACATGTTGAATCAGTTGAAGACTCGAGTGGAGGGAACTATTTGGTCAAGAAGTCTGAGCTGCTCTATTACCCTCCACCTGATAATGTTGGCCGAGTTACCTGGATCCACGAGTAGACGTTTTACTTGAAATGTATTTACGAGGAAATAGAATACCAGTGCGTCTTTGTGAGGTTGACAAAAGGTCTTAGTGTCCTTTTTCGCGAAACGTGAGGGCATCCTTGGGTATGTACCCCCGGGTTTGTTTTTCCCTAGTGATGGATATTTTTATCGTTCTCATCACCTGTTCTTGAGGGGCATCAACAGATCTTAAGTTCATGTGGATGACATGTTGCGGCTCATTCATTTCGTTCTTCTTGGCTGCCTCTCTTTCTCAGAATTGGTTTTTGGCCCTATCACTTAGGAATTCCTGGAGATAACTCTTGTTGAGAAGTTTGGCTACTTCCTCTCGGAGTTGGTGGCAATCCTCGATCTTGTGGCCATGTATGTACTGAAATTTACACATTAACTTATGATTCCTTTCTAAAGGATCCGATTGCACGGGCCTGGGCCACTTGGCATCTCAGATATTTTTTTTAGAGAAGACAATATTTGATATATCAATGTTGAAGTTGTATTCCGATTAGCGAGGCACATCTGTTGGTCCTGCGTTCCTATAGAACCCAGATCTGTTGATCAGTCCCCGAGGATTCTGTCCTCGATCTATCCTTCAATCATTTCGAGGTGGGTTACGCCTCAGGGTGTTCTTTCGATCTTCGATGTATGGCTAATATCGTTCCTCCTTAGGTTTTGGCTCCATTGCCAGAATCCTGCTTGGGTATACCGAGCCTAATGGGGTCCCTAGCTGGTCGTCCTTGACCTTGATTTTAGATTGGTATCGGCTATGAACATCCGACCAAGTCACGGTGGGATATTCGATCAGATTATCTTTCAGCTTATTCGTTTAGTGAAGGCATATACCGCCCTGTCGTCAGAGACCGGTGGTAGTTCTGTTCTTTCCATTTGAAAGCGAGATACAAATTCTCGCAGCATCTTGTTCTCCCTTTGTTTGATTTTGAAGACGTTGGATTTCCTGGTTGCCACCTTGATGGCTCCATTATGCGCCTTTACGAAGGAATCTGCCAATATGGCAAATAAGTCTATAGAGGTTGGGGCCAAGTTATGATACCATATCATTGCCCCTTTAGAAAGTGTTTCTCTGAATTTTTTCAGTTGCATGGACTCGACCTCGTCATCCTTCATGTCGTTGCTATTTACTGCATAGGTGTAAGCGGTAGCGTGTTCATTGAGGTCTGAGGTACCATTCTATTTTGAAAGCTCCGACATTCTAACTTCTTTGGAATGGATTTCGGGGCCGCTTCCTGTGGGAACGGGTTTTGCATGAACTTCTTTGAGTCTACAACCTTCAAGATCGAGGGCGCTCCTGGAATTTTGTCCACCTGGAGTTGTTAGTCTCGACCTTCTTATCGTTGGCTTCTATCATTTTCTCACTTGATTTGATTCTTCTGGTGAGGTCCTCGAGCATCTTTACGATAACGGGACCAACTTTCTACCCATTATTGCTTGATCTCTCCGGTACCTGTTCGGCTGGGGGAGCTGTCCCCTGTGCTATTGTGCTAGGAGTTCTCTGACGACTTTGCAGTTGAGCAATAGCCAGCTGTTGTGCCTGCAATATTTCAAAAATAACATGAAGGCTAACTTCCCGTTCTTCCCGAGCAGGGGCTTTTTAAGCTTCATGTTGGTCACCTTGGTGTATGCTCCTGTTAGTGTGGGAGCTTATTCAACGTGTCGAGCATAGCATAAGACTTCCTCTATTGGAATTGGTGCTGGTGTGTTCTCAAGGTTTTGTGGTTGTTCACCAACACCTGGAACAACCACACCATTCTCCTTGTGGTTCTCAATATTGTTATTTACTGAATCAGACATTACGACCTGAAATCAAAGATCGTTGGACAAGAAAAAGCGTCAAAGATAACTTGCGTTATGTAATGAAACCAGCAAGAAAATACTCACTATTATTTTTAGCCCCACGGTGGGCGCCAAACTATTTACCGTGAAAATGGTAATAACAATTATATTTGTTGATGGGACTCTAAAAATACATGATCTATTTTTGTGCTAGTTGTTAAGTAAATGATGTTATGTGTATGAAGTTTAGAGATGAGATAAGAGCTAAAGATAAGACGATAATCAACCAGAGAGGTTAACAATCGGGGCCTCGAGCTCGTTCATTCGGGGACCTCGAGGTTAATTTTGTGGCTCGATAATGAGCTATCGGGGACAGTTGGGGTATGACTAACAGTTATGATAAATTTGGTGAAGGCTTTTTATGGCCAATGATAAGTAATAAATGATGAACAAGTATGAAGATAATAAATGAAAGCAATAATAACAAGAAAGTATGTTAGAAAGCAGAGAGAATGTTCTTGTATATTCTTGTGGAGTAACTGAATAAACAAAGATTTAGAAAATGACAAGGATCCCCTTTATATATGAGGGGAATCCCAACATAATACAGAATGCATTAATTACATAGATAAGGAGATGGGACAGCTAAATGATACCTTGATTCTGATTTAGAGTAGATAGCAGACTCTGTCAGCCCTAGGCGTGTGCCTCGGGAACTCCCCATTTCTACCATTATCGTGATCATCGTTACCATGAGGTCTAGTGTCGATGACCCTCAAGGAAGGATACTAGGCTGTGGGTCAGAGCCTTTGAGGTGGTCTCCCAAAGTGCCTTAATGACGACAAATTGGACCCTCTGAATTTGCCGTATATGTGGTTGTTATAATGTTTTTGTTGTTTTGGTTCTCAGATATTTCATGATATTTCCACTGTTTCCCGTACACCGGAGAAGCTAGCCCAGGGTTATCAGACACCAAGGTTATTTCTAGTTTAGCCATTTACTGTTGCATGGGCCGAGGTTGGTCCACCTCTCTCAGATGAAGAACAGAAGAGGTTGGAGCAATTTAAGAGGCTTGATCCTCCCGAGTTCAGTGGAGAGACTCAGAGGATGCTTAGGGATTTCTGGATCGGAGTTATCGGATTCTTCGCAGAACATATATTGTGGACATCGGTAGGGCTACCTTTACTACTTTTAAACTGACAGGCGTAGCTACAAATGGTGGCAGACCTATGAGTCAGGTAGGCCAGTCGATGCAACACCAATTACATGGAATCAATTCTTAGTTCTCTTCTTAGAGAAGTTTGGCCCACAGACTCTCAAGAAGGAGTTGAGGAGGGAGTTTGAGCAGCTACACCAGTGGGATTTGACTGTGACCCTGTATGATATAAGATTTGTGGATTTGGCGTGTCATGTACTATGGTTGGTTCCCACTAAGAGAGAGAGCATTATGAGGTTCATTGATGGCATCAGCTATTGTCTACATGATAGTTTAGCTAGAAAGGCCGAGACGGATGCTAGGTTTAACAAGGAGGTTGAGACTGCTAGGCACATAGAGCATGTTTTTAGGCTTGAGCGAGAGGACTAGGATGGCAAGAGGCCCTATTGTTCCGGTGGTTTTAGTAGAGCCTCGTCTAGAACCAGTCCCATCACAATAGAGGTTGTTCTTTTAGGCCTATTGAGGCAGCTCATCATATTATTCATGGTTCGTTAGTTAGCCACAGTTCATACAATGTTCTTCTAGTTCAGTCATCATTTAGTGCACTCCTATCTCAAAGCTCGTACTGTACTCCAGAAGTCTAGAGTTCGTTAGTAGCGTGTACTTCAAGAGGTTATTCTATTCCACGGGGTCCAGTTCAGTTGTTGCAGCCACCTCTAGTTCGGGGTAGCTATAAGTGTGGATAGTTGGGGCATGTGAGGATGTATGTTCCTCATTTTCTTAGTGGTTCCACGCAACATGGAGGTCATACTATGATTTCTACACCAGTTTCTATACCACCCGCTCAGCCAGCTCGGGGAGAAAGTTGTAAGGGACGAGGTCTTCCTAGAGTGGAAGGTCAGTTAGGTAGTGATAGGCTCGTTGCTATGCATTTCTCCTGAGGACAGAGGCAATTTCTTCTGATGCCATGATCACATGAATTGTTTTCGTGTGTCTCATACATGTTTTAGTGTTATTTGACCCCGGGTCCCATTATCCATATGTCCCCTCGTACTTTGCTTGTTATTTGGATATGCCGCATTATTCTTCAGTTATGTATGTTCATGTATCTATACCAGTGGGTGATTCTATTGTGGTAGTCTATCTATATCGATATTGTGTGGTGACCATTAGGGGTTATAATAGTAGAGTTTATTTTTTATTGCTCATCGTGGTAGATTTTGATGTAATTTTAGGGATGTATTGGTTGTTACCGTATCACACTATTCTTGATTATCACATTAAGATCGTGATATTGGCTATGCCAGGGTGGGCAAGGTTGGTGTGGAAACGCTCTCCAGATCATCTTCAAGTAGGGTGATTTTATATTTGAAGTCTTAACGGATGGTTGAGAAGGGGTTTTGACATATTTGACCTTTGTGAGGGATGTTAGTGCGGATACTCCGACAAAGGAGTCAGTTGTAGTAGTACGGGAGTTCCTAGATGTGTTTCCTGCAGGTCTGCCATGCATGCCAGCCAACAGGGATATCGATTTTGGTATTGACATGGTGTCGGGAACTCAACCCATCTCTATTCCATCATATCGCATGGAACTAGTGGAGTTGAAGGAGTTGAAGGAATAGGTACATGAGTTTCTTCATAAGGGTTTCATCGGGCCTAGTGTGTCACCTTGGCTAGAGCAGAAAGGGATATTCCCAGGGCACATGGCTAAAGTCTGACAGAGCCAGCCTATTTAGAGCTTATGCTGAGGCATCGCGTCAAGCCATCCCATCACCATACTTTTTATTTAATGCCCACGTGCTTGTAGCCGAGTTCCCCTTCTATACAAAAGGGACTCACTTGACCTTGTAAGGGACCGGTGTAGCACCATTTCTCCAAAAAGGAAATAATATCTCTCTCTCTTCTTTCTAAACTTATTCGCTCTCACTGGACCGAGGCCGCCTCTACATCAATCGCTTTTACACTTGTTTTTCATCATATGACTTAGTTTTGGCTATAAAGATCCTTGTTTAATTATATCTTCAACTGTTATTGTAAGGCCCCGGAAAACATCGCTAAGAAAACTATGCTTCATGATGCTATATAGGCTAATTATGATATTTGTGTGCTATTAACATGGTGGACATCAATTAGACTTGGTAAATATGTGTATAAGTCTTATGGTAAGTGATGTGACGTCCAAATGGAAGCCTAAGTGCATGCCAAATGGGAAAAATTTCGTAATAGGCTGAAATTTCAAAGGGATTCGCACAAGGCTCCACTTTGAACGAGCATGTATAAATATTTATGAGGTTTTATGTGATGAATAACCTATCATATGAAAGGTCTTTGATTCTAGTTTCCAACGCTTCAAACCGTTCATCCTTTGGACATTCCTACACAAAGTTATGACCAAATTGCCAAAGGCTTGAAAAAATGCAATCCTGTGTCAGATTTGCGATCTCAATGTCCATTATGCGGTCCGCATTTTTGATCTGCAGTCGTAATCAGGACACAAATTGGACTAGTGTAGCCAAGTTTTGGACACAGATTTTGCGGTGCATTAAGCGGCCAGCATTCGCATTATGCGATCCATTCTGCTATAGCAGACCTGACATCGTAGGGTTAATTTTCCTATTTTTATAACCCGACCCTTCATTTTAGGCTTATTTTTTGATACATTTAGAGAGTAAGAAGGGGTTCTTCATCAATATTTCTCCTAAAGATCTTGCTTAAACCTTGAATATTTGACAAGAAAGGCACCTTGGTCATCTTCCTAAAAGGTAAGGGTCTATAATCCAAGCTCTTAATTTATAGATATAACTAGGATAGACCATTAGAAGTGTAATCGATGAGGATAGAAGTGGATATCTTTCATGCATGAGTTCTTAAGAGTATTTTGTTAGGTCTTGAGCTAAAGATGGGATGAGGGATGGTAGGATCTTTCACAAAATAGTTTTAAAAGGATGATACCCGCTTAGTGTTTGAAAATATGCTCAAATGAACTAAAATATGATCACCTCTCTAATTTGTGGTTCTATTTGTCATGTTCCTAAGAGATTGATGTTGTTAAGAGTCTCGGATTATAGTAGGACTTAAGGAAGGCTCAATCGAGGTATGTAGGCTAAACTTTGTGGTTCTATTTGTCATGTTCCTAAGAGATTGATGTTGTTAAGAGTCTCGGAGTATACTAGGCTAAACTTTCTCTCTCGGAAGTGAATTCCATATTGTTTGTAAGTTTAAGTGTGGCTTACCTACCAAAATTGTATAGTCTTGAGCCGTATCTTAAAAGAGATTTAGCATGCTAATTGGTTGAGAAGAATTACTCTGTTTAATGCTCCTAGTTGCTCTTCTGTGTACTAAATGACTTGATTGATTATGTCTACTTGGTCTACTTGTTGATGAGATGTAATTACATATGAAAATAAATCGAATAAGTAAGTGTGAAACAATTACGAAATAACTCTCAAATCTTATGAACTAACTTCCAAAAGTAGAATGGCCTAAATGTCTTGTACCCGAACAATGCCCATAAGTGGCTGTTTTATATAATGCTTTGCCTTATAGATATGATCAATCTGTAATATAATTGTTGGTTGGTATATTCCTCTTTGGGAAGAGTCCCTTATGCTTGATGATTCTATCTCTGTTGAATTCGAAATTACATAATTTTCGGAATATTTGGCACATTGATATTGGTTGGTGATCTTTGGAAATAAAGGGATGAAAATGTGAAAAACCAAATATGGCCATCGTGCCAGGAATAAATAATCTTGTGAATGGCCAAATGAGCCAAGGAAATACCGTTGTTGTTGGTGACTGGAAATACTAATTGGAATCTATAAATTGTGAAGGATATTGAGGTAAGCATGGTTGCGTTTATGATATATTCGTATACTTGTATTTATACTACAATTGTATGCAATACTAAATTGAACAAAATATGTTTTTCGGAGTATCTTTAGCAACACTGAGGAATGGTGGATCATAAGACTCATTCATGAAACTACACATGCCGGTGTAGGGGTGGATCGTGCTTATTCCCCTTAACTAGGATGATCTTGGTTACATTGTAATTTGGTAATGCCAACCCACACATCAAATGTGGGAAGGCGGCTTAGCCGATCGGGCCGTGATCGGACGCCATGCGGCATACATGGTGGTATTGTGCTGGAAATCAACAATCTGGAAATTTGAGACCTGGGAATTCAAAAACTGGAAATTTGTGATTTGGTACATGTCTCTAAAATGAACGACCTAGACGATCGGGTCGTGATCGGACTCCGTGCTAACAAAGATGGTGGTATAACTTATATCGGTGCTAGAGATCTCCCAACCAAACAAAAATTATGTATATTATTTTCATAAACTAGAGGACTAACATGTTTCAAAATTGGGTGTTAGAATATTGTTGATCTTGACTTAGTGTTTGTGGATTCTTTGCTTGTATGGATATTCTATTCTGAAATAGGACTTTTAGCCTTACATACTAGTGCTATTCGACGGCACTAACGTCCTTTTTGCCGGGGGCGCTACATTCGTATTATGATTGTAGGTGGTTCTATAGCAGGTACTCCAGTCCACCGGCAGTAGCACCTCCTCTACTTTTCGTCAGCTTTGTTGGTAAGCCCCACTACATCGCGGGGTCATGTTATGTATCTTTTGTTCATTTTCTGAATACATTTTGAGGTATAGCCGGAGCCTTGTTGCCGGCATTTATCTACTGCTCTTATATTTTGTTTAGAGGCTCTGTAGACTATTGTCGGTGGTTGTTGATGTTGGGAGTCCGGGCTAGAAATGTTGGTACTTGATAAGCATGTTTTTCATTAAATTTGTAAACTTGTAATATTTTGAAAACTAAATGAAGCCATTAGAAAGAATGAAATGAGGGTTTCTATTGATAGATTTCCTTGTGTTTTATTGAATGGGATAATATCCCCTCTTTATTTATGAACTAGTTTGGGTAGAATGAAACATAGCAGGCTTGCTCAATCGAGTTTACTCAGATGAGCGCCGGTCGCGCTCCTCGGATTTTGGGGTGTGACAAACATGGTATCAGAGCCTAAGGTTTTAAAGTGTCCTAGGATGTCTCGGAGCCGTGTCTAGTAGAGTACTTCTTATCGGTATGTTGTCGACCACATCTATAAGTTGGAGGCTATTTTGACATTTAGGAATTTCACCCTTCTTTTAAATTCTGTATCGTTCTATAGAGCTCAAGATAGAGATCTAATATCCTTGTTATGTTCAATATCTCAAATGAGTAATCCACGAGTGCAGAGCAGTGAAGAAGGAGTAACCCGTCCATTGAATATGAATTTAGGGGAGATTGTGCGTGAATTCGTAGGGAGGATGCGTCAAGTTGTGGAAGAATTGGAGGAACTTGTTGCTAAGGGAAGTGTCCTTGTCCATGCTAATATCTTCGCACCACCTGAGAGTGCGGTGAGATCATCTAAGAAATGAAAGACGGTTGTTGGTACTAATAAGCCGGAAAGCTCAATTTGTAAGAAGCGTCACTTGGGGAGATATTGGATGACTCTCGGGATATGTTATGGTTGTGGAAAGAGGGGGCACAAGAAGGATAAATTCCCTAGGTTGGGTACACCTATCGCGGTCTGCCTGATATGTGGGAAGGAACATTTAACAAGTCGTGAACATGCCCAACAATGTGTTTGGGGTGGTAGATCAGGGAAATTCCAAGGGCCCGCACAGTAAACCAACACTGGAATAGGTACTCCCACATTGGAAGCTTGGAGGAAGGATGAGGGTGAAGTCTATAGTGTATGCAAGGATGGCGATTATCAGGTCAGTGGGGCGAGTTAGTTTAGTGGACCATGCCCCCGTTGTGTGAAATGTGGGAAACGTCATCCGGGAGAATGTCGCTATAGTACAAATGTGTGCTATAAGTGTGGTATGTTAGGTCACCTTCAAAGAGACTATCATTTATCCAGCCAGATCACAGGCAGTGGTGAAGTGCAANGGGGGGGGGGGGGAGGACCAAATAGGTTCTATGCTATGAGGAAGCATCAAAGGTCGGAGTCTTTTCTCGGTATGGCTATAGGTATATTGAATTTTTAATCTCGTAGTGTATATGCTCTTATTGATTCCGATTTTGATGTCATACGTCAATCCTAGTATTACTGTGGAATTTGGGATAGAGTCCGGACGACCTTATAGTCCATTCTATGTATCTACCATTTGAGAGAGATGTATTACTCATGAAGCCTCTTCATTACAATTATATTACTTGCAACCTCTTATGGAATCGAGTCTTACATTGATTTCCTGAATGGAGTCAGAATCCGAGGGTAACTAATTCTACTTGCTTTCCTAGACTCTCACTAAGGAACAATATCTTTTGAATTTCTTACAAGTCATTTTACTCAAAAAGATAACATGTATTCACTTGTGCTTATGCATAACCCGTCATAAAATTTGCCTATGTGGCACCAAATTCTGTATAAAGTAGCTCGGTATTGTGATCATTCTTGAGTCATTCTTTTTTTTCCCCGGTGTAGATGACTTCTATGGTTCAAATAACCACTCTGCTCCTTCGTTAATATTATTATAAAGTTTTTCACTATCTAGTGACATGAGATCCCATCTCGGCTCCTATTATAGATGTGCATATCAGTTGAAACGGGGCGATTATCTATATAAGCTTCTGAGAAATTTGAGATCTTCACAAACTTGACACAACAAGGCCTTTTCTTTTCCCATTGTAGTGTGACTTTTGATCTCACTTAAATTGTTCCGCAATAAGTAACTCATTTTATTCCTTGTATTGAAGTTGCCGTAAAGTGGCCAGGTATCACAGCCGTAGAATTATGATAACAGGACCGTGTCAATCTTCATCTCATAAGAAAAGAGTTTATTCCCTCTCTAGCCAGTACCTCAAACCCCCTCAATATTTTTAATGTGTCCTGGCAATGTGGACTCAATCGTGAAAGGTTCGTATTTGGTGTTTCAGATTTGGCGCGTAGCATATTAATTTGAAAGGTAAGTTGTCATATCTTCATCATTTCTCGTATAGTATAAACTATCAAGAAGGATTGAGTGGTTCAGAGTATACTAACCTCACAAGTGCTTAACTTCTATTTCATTATCATGGGCTTATGGCACAGGTTCCTTGTATCAATCAATATTAGGAGTGTAATTCGACATTATACCTTGAAACCCCTATCTCATTCAAGGTATCAGGGTATTCCCACTCTTGATAATTCGATCTTCCCCACACTCCAGGAGTTGATCGGTGGTACGTACCTGGATATTCCTCTATAAATAATTTCTATTGCCGATATGCTATCTAAACTTCATGCCTTATTGTTCCAACCAATGATTTTATCTCAACGATTAATCGTGTCATCATAATCTGTAGTAAGTGTTATACCATATGGGCTCAATCATGTTAAGGGGTAGTGTCATCCTGCTGTCAACCGAATTGGGTAGGAACTATATGGTTGTATTCATTCTAGCCCTCTTTGAATAATGGTTAAAAGTCACAAAATGCTTAAACTCGGGTGTCCGGCATAAGGATCTAGAGTTAAAAAAAGTGCGCAAGCTATTCTCAAGGTTTCTTCTTGGAAGATGCTATGCAAATTGTTCCTAAGGGTAAAGTAGATGTAGTACATTTCAGAATTTAAGAAGCCTTAAAAGGGATGGGTCAAGTTATGAGTATGATGTCCCTGTGTCGTATCGTTACCCTCCATGATTCCGGTGTTCCATGTATATGTGTCTAAAGAGGTGATTGCGAACCTTCGGTATATCATTCTGATGGAAATTATTGAAGGTGAAGTTAATGGGTAGTTGGCTTATGCGAGATATCTAGCTGTCATTCTTGTTATATGAGTTTGGAGGTTGGGATTGTTTCCATAAATATGTTGCGACAAAGCCTGTAAGTCAATAAGGCCACCTTGAAGGCCGAAGGAGTCGTGGAAAGAAAATATTTTCGTTTGATCGTATAACAATTGGTATGATTTGAAAGGTACCTTATAGATGTTGTGATTTAAAAATATGCAATCCATGTCCTGGTATCATCGTGATAGCGTAATGCTTATAATAGTGACGTTCTTATTATTGATGTATATATTATGGTAATTTGTCGAGTTGTGGATGTGTTTTTAGGATGGTGTTAGTGGTTCACTAACAGGTGGATAGGTCTAGTTACAAAGGAGACTCTATCGAAATTTTTGAAAAATTTAGGAGTTAGTCCGAATTTAGGGACTTGAGGTAAGATAGAAAAGAAATATGTTATGTTGGGTGTTTGGGTCAGGCTCTACCTCTCATTCGAGGACGAATGATCCTGGGGGGGAGAATGTAAGGCCCCGAAAAATTTCGCTAAGAAAACTATGCTTCGTGATGCTATATAGGCTAATTATTACATTTTATTTGCGATTAACGTGGTGGACATAAATTAGACTTGGTAAATATGTGTATAAGTCTTATGGTATGTGATGTGAGGTCCAAATGGAAGCCTAAGTGTATGCCAAATGGGAAAAACTTCATAATAGGCTAAAATTTCAAATGGATTTGCACAAGGCTCCACTTTGAACGAGAATATCTAAATATTTATGAGATTTTATGTGATGAACAACCTATAATATGAAAGGTCTTTGAGTCTAGTTTCCAACGCTTCAAACCGTTCGTCATTTGGACATTCCTACACAAAGTTAGGTCCAAATTACCAAAGGCTGGAAAAAATGCAATCCTATGTCAGATTTGCGATCCAATGTCCATTATGTGGTCCGCATTTTTGATCTACGGTCGTAAATTTGGTTGCGAATTGGACAAGTGTAGCCCAGTTTAGGACACAGATTTTGCGGTGCATTATGCGGCCAGCATTCGCATTCTGCAGTCCATTCTGCTATAGCAGACCTGACATCGTAGGGTTAATT
Source organism: Nicotiana glauca (assembly GCA_026770625.1). NCBI lineage: Eukaryota > Viridiplantae > Streptophyta > Magnoliopsida > Solanales > Solanaceae > Nicotiana > Nicotiana glauca. The sequence goes on along the minus strand of MU747373.1, from coordinate 37,217 downwards.
TTCCTATTTTTATAACCCGACCCCATGTCGATATATTACACCCCACCCTTCATTATAGGCTTATTTTCTGATACATTTAGAGAGTGAGAAAGGGTTCTTCATCAATATTTCTCCTAAAAATCTTGCCTAAACCTTGAAGATTTGTCAAGAAAGGCACCTTGGTCATCTTCCTAAAAGGTAAGGGTCTGTAATCCAAGCTCTTAATTTCTAGATATAACTAGGATAGACCATTAGAAGTGTAATTGATGAGTATAGAAGTGGATATCTTTCATGCATGAGTTCTTAAGAGTATTTTGGTAGGTCTTGAGCTAAGGATGGGATGAGGGATGGCAGGATCTTTCACAAAATAGTTTTAAAAGCATGATACCCTCTTAGTGTTTGAAAATATGCTCAAATGAACTAAAATATGATCATCTCTCTAATTTGTTGTTCTATTTGTCATGTTCCTAAGAGATTGATGTTGTTAAGAGTCTCAGAGTATAGTAGGACTTAAGGAAGGCTGAATCGAGGTATGTAGGCTAAACTTTCTCTTTCGGAAGTGAATTCCATATTGTTTGTAAGTTTAAGTGTGATTTACCTACCAAAATTGTATAGTCCTGAGTCGCATCTTAAAAGAGGTTTAGCATGCTAATTGGGTGAGAAGAATTACTCTGTTTGATACTCCTAGTTGCTCTTGTGTGTACTGAATGACTTGATTGATTTTGTCTACCTGGTCTACTTGTTGGTGAGATGTAATGACATATGAAAATGAATCGAATAAGGAAGTGTGAAACAATTAAGAAATAAGTCTCAAATCTTATGAACTAACTTCCAAAAGTAGAATGGCCTAAAGGTCTTGTACTCGAACTATGCCCATAAGTGGTTGTTTTATATAATGCTTTGCCTTATAGATACGATCAATGAGTAATATAATTGTTGGTTGGTATATTCCTCTTTGGGAAGAGTCCCTTATGCTTGATGATTCTATCTCTGTTAGAATTCGTAAATACATAATTTACGGAATATTTGGCACATTGATATTGGTTGGTGATCTTTGGAAATAAAGGGATGAAAATGTGAAAAACCAAATACGGCCATCGTGCCAGGAATAAAGAATTTTGTGAATGTCCAAATGAGCCAAGGAAATACCGTTGTTGTTGGTGACTGGAAATACTAATTGGAATCTATAAATTGCGAAGGATATTGAGGTAAGCATGGTTGCGTTTATGATATATTTATATACTTGTATTTATACTACAATTGTGTGCAATACTAAATTGAATCAAATATGTTTTTGGGAGTATCTTTAGCAACACCGAGGAAGGGTGGGTCATAAGACTCATTTCTAAAACTACACGTGATGGTGTAGGGGTGGATCGTGCTTATTCCCCATAACTGGGATGATCTTCGTAACATTGCAATTTGGTAACGCCAACCCACACGGCATATGTGGGAAAGCAGCCTAGCCGATCGGGCTGTGATCGGACGCCATGCCGCACACATGGTGGTATTGTGCTGGAAATCAACAATCTGGAAATTTGAGACCTGGGAATTCAAAAATTGGAAATTTGTGATTTGTTACATGTCTCTAAAGTGATGACCTAGCCGATCGGGTCGTGATTGGACTCCGTGCTAATAAAGACGGTGGTAAAACTTATATCGGTGCTAGAGATCTCCCAACAAAAAAATATTATATAAATTATTTTCATAAACTAGAGGACAAACAAGTTTCAAAATTGGGTGTTAGAATATTGTTGATCTTGACTTATTGTTAGTGGATTCTTTGCTTGTATGGATATTCTGTTCTGAAATAGGACTTTTAGCCTTACATACTAGTGCAATTCGACGGCACTAACGTCCCTTTTGCTGGGGGATCTACATCCGTGTTATGATTGTATGTGGTACTATAGCAGGTACTCCAGTCCATCGGCAGTAACACCTCCTCAACTTTTCGTCAGATTTGTTGGTGAGCCCCACTCCATCCCGGGGTCATGTTATGTATATTTTGTTCATTTTCTAAATACATTTTGAGGTATAGCCGGAGCCTTATAGCCGGCATTTCTCTATTTCTCTTATCTTGTATTTAGAGGCTTCGTAGAATATTATGGGTGGTTGTTGATGTTGGGAGTCCGGGCTAGAAATGTTGGTACTTGATAAGCACGTTTTTCATTAAATTTGTAAACTTGTAATATTTTGAAAACTAAATGAAGCAATTAGAAAGAATGAAATGAAGGTTGCTAACGATAGATTTCCTTGTGTTTTATTAAATAGGATAATATCCCCTCTTTATTTATGAACTAGTTTGGGTAGAATGAAACATAGCAGGCTTGCTCGGTCGGGTTTACTCGGATGAGCGCCGGTCGCTCTCCTTGTATTTTGGGGCATGACAGTTATCCCATCCTCGACTGTACCCTATAGCTCGAGTTCGACCCTGAGGTCCCCTTCCGACCAGACTTATGCCCGGGTGCAGGCCCTTCGATTTGGTTATTATCTCTTTTTAACTCGCATTCCACCCTTAAGTTCCATATTATTAGCATCAGCTACTCTAACAACTAGCTCGGGAATAGATCACCTATTTTTAGAATCCCATTTACAAATTTAATTGTCGTTACCATTTTCACGGTAAACAGTTTTCTGCCCACCATGGGGCAAAAAATAATAGTGATTTTTTTCTTGCTAGTTTCATTGCATAAACGCATATTATCATTCATACTTTTCTTGTCCAAGATTCTTTGATTTCAGGTCAAAATGTCTGGCTCGGTAAGCGGAGTTGAGAACGATCGCCTCGAAAATCACAGAAAAAATCGCATAGATATCCCGGCTGCCGGAGCACTACTACAGAATCCCAATAAGGCGCCCGGACCGATTCTAGCGGACGAGGACTCACAGGACGCACAACAAGTCAATGAAACTTTTTACATCGATAGGAGCGTACGGCATAGCGAGCGACAGGAAGCTCAACAAACCCCGACCAGGGAAGAATAGGAAGTTAGTCTTCATGTTATTTTTTTAAATGTTGCAAACACCACAGCTGGCCATTGCTCAATTGCAAAGCCATCCGAGAACTCCAATCAGAGAAGCACCAGAGAAGGCTTCCCCTGCCGAGCGAGTACCTGAATGATCAAGCGACAACGGATCAATAACAGACCCTGCCATAGAAAAGATTCTTGAGGACCTCTCCGTAAGAATTGTGTCAGGTTCGCAGAGGTTAATGCGACATTTATTCCCCGAGGAAGCAGGTCCGGAACCTGCTTCACGAAAATGTTGAATGTCGGAACTCCCCGCGTACGACAAGAACTCGGATATTGACGAGCACACCACTGCTTACGCATTCACGGAGAAAGACAATGACCTTTAAGATGATCCCTCTATAGAAACATACGTCGATGCCATCGTAGCAGTAATCGGAGAGCCCGATATGCTGGAGGCTGAACAAAGAGAGAATTAAACACAACAAGAAGTCGTCTGTCATTCCCTGATAGGACGAATGAGATTGCACCCGGTTTCGGATGAATGGACAACCCTGTCCTTCACCCAAAGTTTAAATGAAGCATGCCCGTCGACTCCAAGTATTTTCAAATGACACTTAGTTAGATACCCGGCTGAGACTTGGCCACGTGTCCATACCCGGCACCGGCCATGAATCAGGGACATGAACGACCGTCCGGAAGCCTTTACGTGCTCGGTGCGCCCAATTAGGTTCTTAGCAAAGAGACTAATGCCAAACAGATGGAGATACCATCCATGCGCCGTAAATGGGAGGACGCTGCAAGATCCAACCCGTCTCACAACGGTAGGGGGATAGTTTGAGGGAAACATCCTCGAGGAACCTTAAGTTGAACTAGATCCAACCGCAGATGAACCCCGTCCAGCCGAGTACAGTTTCAACATTGCTATGCCAACTATCGCAGTCACCATAAGCGAAATCAGGAATGCTGAGCGACTCCAACCAATTCAACCAAGACCCTTTCGAAAGAATCGCAACCCGATGCGGGAACCGCAGGACACGCGCGGCCTCAGGGTCACAAATGACCCCCATCTCGAAAAGACAACAATCGTGTTACTCAATGAAAATTTCCACCGAATACCATCGAATAGTCAGACTCAAACCAAGCCCCGGTGAAAGAAGGCAACCAGGAAGGATGAAGTGAACAAGACACGATGTATTACCATGACAGTGAAGGAGCAGCAACACCCTCCAAAGACTCATAACATGCGAAGAAAAAATGTTTGCCTCCAAGAAAAAGACGGGTCCAGGGAAATATTTCGAAGGACACTCTTACATCCAGGGAAAAAGGCCCCAGGACTCCACCCCGGCATTGTACCAGCGTATTGGTAACCCTCTCCCTCATTTAATTTATCTGAAACAAAACATGTGTTCCTGAATTCAGGTGGTTCAGCCTTTTACAATGACGATATCGGATTAAAGTCAGCAGGGCAGTCCGTATTAATCGACCGAGTTGCATGCGCATTCCAAATCCCAGGCAAATTCCAAATAACAAATCATCACAAAGACAATTCTTTTAATATAGCCCATCTGGGCTTGAGCCAGGATGTCGAGCTTTATACCATCAGAGGAGGCACAAAGTATAAATGTCTTATTTAGACGACCGCCAACATACTACCCAAGGACACCGTCGGCCCCATCTCGTCAAAGGAATGAAATTCCTCACAAAAGGCAGAACTAAGATAAGTCGATAGGGAATAATACGCGACGAAAGGAAAATCTTTATATGGCGCGTCGCCAGCATCAATGCACCCACCCTAGGAAGAACCGAAGGGTAAGCGAACCTCATATTTGGCAAAGCATGATAAGACATGGCAGAGGGCTAAACTTGGGCCCACGCCCAAAAAGGATTGGGACATACCGAATCCCAAAAACACCTTATATACATCCCGCAATGAGGAAGAACAACTTTACTTCGCCGTTGATTTTTGCTAACCTGTGTGCAGACAGCTGGCAAGGATATTCAGAGATTCTAACTTTACCCAGAGATCCCTAGACCATAAAAAGGGGACCGCCGCATTTGTTTTGTTTCTCTTTAATCGGGCTTTCGCCCCAAAGAGGGCCTTCTCAGCAAGATTATTAGCGGAGCAACATACCCCTAGAAGAGGACTAGATAGGGTCACATGCTTTTTCTATATCCCAACAACGAGCTATGGTCTATTTCTAATGGCACCACCCCCTCGGGAGGACAAGGAAACGGCAGACTAAACCCCAATCGGGAATTATGAACCGGGTCGAATGGTCAGAGAAGCCGCGTCCGCACGGGTCGATCTCACAATGAAGAAAAAATGTATGTCTATACCAAGCAACAAAAAGATATCTTCTCAGCATCTTATTCTCCAAACAAGGAGATCTCAAGTATATCCCCGACATGGGCCACCCTCCACAAAACCCGACCCGAAATACTCAAAGACTTATTGCCAACAATTTTGCACTTGCATAACTCCAATGTCAGAACTCTGGGCTCACAAAGCCCCTACAAGGCAACTCCGAGTTCACAAGAAGTGGTCTTCAAGCTTAAACAACTTGATGACTCGGAGACTATCGTCAATCGCCATGCACTGGAAAACCTGAAACTATAAGACCTTAACAGGCATGACAAACTGTAAGACCTCAATAGGCATGACAAAAAGTAAGACCTCAACAGGCATGATAAACTATAAGACCTCAACAGGCATGAAAATCACGAAGTTTAGGCTATATGTCGCATTGTTAAGAATCTCGAAAGGGCATAGCCTCGGTGTAGATGCCTAAACTATCACTCAAGATCAAAAAATGGCTCCGGACAAATGCATATGACTACAGTCAAAACGGCTGATACATCAAAAATAACGTGACTGAGGGACGCCCGACAGTCGCTAATCAAAAATCATAGGCCACTACTTCGAATATACTTCGGAAAGAACCGGTTAAAACAGGATTCTCTCAACAGGGAAAAACGAGTTTCGACCACGCCAACTCCAAATCACAAAGGCTTCGACCTACTCAGCCTATGAGCTATGTACCTTCCAAGGTGCTCTAAAATATCACCGATAACAACTTGAAATCGAGGTTCTTCAAGAACTAACGACGGGCCAGGAAAAACTCTTTCAATAGACCTTAACAATTGGAAAACAAAGCCTACAGAAAAGCCCACTGGTAAAAACAACGTACAAGCCGTTGTCTCCAACTAAGCAAGCCTCCGGGCCACATATTAAAAGGTCTATACGACCAACCAGCGTAAGAGCCATTATCGTCAGCTAAAAAATTGACAACTTGAGGATTAAAGTGAGCTCGAATCATAACCCAATTCGGAGATCGGATCCAAAATAATTAACTAGATACGCCGCCGGGCCACATATAGAAAAGTCTCAATGACTGAAGCAGCATAAGAGGCACTATCATCGGCCTTAAAATACTTAAGGGTCAATTAAAGCTCGAATCGCAACACAATTCGGAGACTGGACCCAAAATAAGCATAATCTACAATATGCCTAAGGGCACATCATAAATGCCACGATCACCATATACGTGAGCCTCCGGGCCACCCACCTATAAGATCGTTTTGACATGAAGCACGAATGGCCACCGCCGTCCGCCCATGCAGGCAGAGAAGAGCTTAAGTGTCAATTAAAGGTGCAATCAAAGTGCGACTCGGAGATTGGACGCGAAAGAAGCATAAACAACAATATTCCTAAGGGCACGACATAAATACAACAATCGCCAGCCGAGTAAGCCTTAGGGCCACCTACCTGTAAGGTCATTTTGATCGAAAGCACGAAAGGTCATCGCCGTCTGGCCATGCATGCAGTAAAGAACTTGAAGGTCAATTAAAGCTCAAGTCACAACATGACTCGGAGACTAGACCTAAACGACTGAACAAAGCACAAAGGCTCCAATGCCTTCTCACGTTAAGGATCGCACCTAAGAGCCCCCGGGCCTGTCCAATCAGCTTTGGACCCACCAGGATCGCGCCAAACATTGAAACCAGCCTGCCTGATCAAAGGGAACAACAAAAAAGACATGCAGAAGAAATAAGGCTTCAAGTCTCCTCTTATATTACAAACACAAAAAAAGGAGGGGGGCAGCGCACTCTCCACCTACAGACATGTTCTACATATATCAAATACAAAGTGACAAAACAGCGCAGGCTATGGCTTGTCGGGTTCGCTCTCCACCTCGTAAGAAAGGAATGACCACGCGTCACACTCATCCTCCCTTGCATAAGCCAATTCATTTGAGAGAATGAAGCCCCATGGGCCAATCACCTTGAGTACTTCTCTTCGGGATCTGCGACAGACATATTCCTTGATCCCCTTCTCTTTGTCGAGGGCTCGCTTCAGCTCGGCCTAAGCATCTGCAGCGTCATTCATACGAGTCACCATCTCCTGATTAGCCTTGGTATGACTTAGCATCGCCTCAACCCGAACATCAATAATCTCAGCCCTAATCTTTGAAAGTTCAGATTCAAATTTCTCAATCATATCCGCTTGGACATTGGCATTATCACGAGCCAAGAGAGTTGGAATTCGACGGCGGGGACCTTGGGCAAGACCTTTGCCTCCTCTAAAGCTTGAGCTTGCACCTGAGCCCTTAGCTTACCACAGGCAGTTCTGACGCGGTCGATGTTGCCCTTAAGGTACTCTAAATCCTCTGCCTATTTCTGTAGCTAATATGACAAAAAGGGGCGTTAGCCTTAAAGGGCTGAAGAGAGCAAAGCTCTAGCTGCAAAACGTTATCTGCTCCATCAAATAGCTCTCGTAATTCAAGCTCTGATATGCCTTATATCGTCAATGCAGCAACTTGCCCTCCTTCTTCTCACTAAGAAGCTTAAGAGACTTACCCTCACCTAGAATTTTCTGAAGCCTTGCCCCTTGACGGAGCAGTTAGGACATAAGCCTGTCACAGGCCTGCACAAAAAAAACTCAATGGAGGGAGGAGGATGCGGAATACAGGGAGAGTGTGCTTAAAATCACCACAAAGTGAATCCGATGGAATTCCTTGAAGTCAGAACATAATCATGTTGATCCTGCCACTTCGTCCTCGGCAGAACCGGCCTCGGGCGAAACATGTTCACTTAAAGGCACTGCCGACCTGGAATCAGGTATTCCGGGGGCAGGAAAACTCAGACGATGCGCCCTCCTTGGAACCACTGGCCTGGTCATCACCATAAAAGATCCATCACCTTGACGGTGCCGATCCCTCTTATTACAATTGTCCCTTGGTTCGGAGGCCTACGACTCCTTCCTTTGATCGAAAGAGCACTATCTCATCTCAAGGAACTGCCTGATATCTGCAAGCGACAAATCCGGTAAAATGAAAGAGGAAAAATATTACCTCGAATATACGAAGGCCAAGGAAAAGGCGGCACGTTCACATACCTTGTTATTTTTCTCCCCACCTGATACGAAGCACAGCTCGTCACCGATGCTCATCACATGTCGAATGGGTCACCAGCCTCTGGACCCAGCCAGGCAGGTCAAAAACTTCACCCGATGTCCATGAAGTTGCTACAACAAAGTAAAAAACACTATTATTCAACTGATTTTCGCTATAGGTAAAATTTAAAAAGGCACCAGGCGCTTCACTCATTTGCGTAATTCCACCCTTCGAGGAATGGCAAAAGCTCTGTGGGTATAATGTCGAGCATCTGAACCCGAATGAACCAACTGGCCCATTCTCGATCCCCGTCCTCTTCATCATCCACCATAAAATGAGTTGACGAATGACACCTCAGGGTTAGCAGGCCCTGATAAATAAAGGGTTTGTATAGCCTGATAAGATGATTAAACGTGAATTCAAAACTAGCCTTCTCCGCAAAAAAACTCATCATCAGCACCACTTGCCAAAATGACGGATGTATCTGTACCAAAGTAACCCGACACTTCAACCAAAAATTGAGCACGACCCTATCAAGGGGACCAAACGCAAAAGGATATAGATATACGCTTAAGAATCCATCAGTATAGTCCGTAATACTCTCATCCGGGTGAAGCACCTACAGGGGCTATCCCCTCATTTCATCTACAGTATTTTCTCACCATCCCCAAATGCTCCCCTCTTATCAAAGACACTGCCTTCAGAGCGAACTTCTGTAGCTCCAGAGCGCTGGGAGCAGCACTCTCCGCTCCCTACCAGCCCAGCCCTGAAGTGGTTTCCATAACTATGGTAAAACTAGAAGATTAAAGCAAGGGCATACACCAACTCTTTGGCATCTAGAGAAATGAGCTACCCTATACAAAAGTGGAAGAGTAGATACCTAAAAATAGTAAAGTTCTGCGAAGCAGCCGAAGCTACCCGACTTATATGCGAGAAGCAGCAATGGCTCGCCTACCCGGAGTGAGCCCCGAGAAGCCTATGGTATCGGCATAGATCAATGAGATGATACCTGATCCCAAAAGTATCTTTTGACGATAAACCAAGACTCGAGAAGCCTTCGTATTATATCCAAGATTGAGATAGCATCCTTCCTCGAGGATCCTCACCAAAGAAAAGTCAGACTTCGGGAAGATTTCAATGCTATCACTCAACGTGAGGTAGTATCTGATCTCATGATTCCTTTTCTAAAAAAGAGGAATAAGCACGAGATGCTCCAATCACAAAAACTCCGTAAAAGTTTGAAGCAATGCCCAAGTATAGGCAACTCCTTAGCAAAAAGTCTATCCCGTATGTTTTTTAAAGGAGCTATCTGCATCATAGATCAAAGGGGACCCCCTGGTACCTGAAGATGACCTTCATCCTGGATAACATCCTCAAAGGCCTCGAAATTCAGCACATTATCTCCATACAATTCGAAGGGCCCCAGCAGCCCGGGCCTATCTGATAAATCCAGGATTGCTTCGAGGTATGATGATGGGCTCGAAAGAGAGCCATATCGATCAATAGAGGAGTGGAAAGGACGCTCGCACCCAAGTCAGATATTAGCAGTCTAGAAGTAAAAGAAGGTATTCAAATAGCCTCGAGGGGCACAAAGACATGCAATCACAAAGCAAAACTCGAAAGCAAACATCAAAGGAATATATTCATCTTCATAAAAATCCATGTACAACAGTCCTCGAGGGGTCATTACATACAATTAAGAAAGACTACGAGAATCTACACCTAGAGAAGAGGAATGGAGGGATGTACATGTGATGAAACCTAGAAGCCCGGGTCATCTCAAAGATCCATCTCCGGTATCAGCATCCTCTAGCTTAACCCACTCGAGTACGCACCCTTGTGGGTGATTCCTTCGGCCTCTACCTCCTCTATGTTCCCAGCTTAATCCCTCAAGGGATTCCTGCTGGAGAAGAAGAATAAAAGGAAAAGGATCGGACACAGAGGAGGCAGAGAAAAGAGACATAGCCCACCGAAACCAAAGGTTGAAGATTCGGCGGGCCCCAACCTAGATGACTGGTAGTGCCATTTTATCCCTCGAGAAAGAAAGAGCCCTAAGGATGAAGTGCCACACCAGGCTTAGGTAGGAGAGTGAGGAGCGGTGCAAAATGATAATTTTGGGAATAATTATTGGATTTTGTACAAAAACTGATTTTTAAAAACTTTAAAAATTAGAAAAATGTCAAAAATTCTCGGGCATATTTTTATATGCATGTACATGCTATTTGGAGAATATTTTGAGTATAAAAATAGATCCGGAAAAATTGGGTATCAACAGGTGGTCAATTGACGGGTACTTGAGTGTAAGGCATCTTTGACATATTTGGGAAAAATGATATAATCGTTGCACTAATTTACCACTCTACACCTCTCGGTGGTTCAAGTGATTTTGCTCAATTGACTCTCAAGACCAATTGAGTATGCAAATTTGCACAAGCAACTGAGGTTCAAGTCGGGTATTACTCTCTCGAGGTTTAACCCTTTAATAGGGGCTATCAATTTCTTGAGTACGCCCCAATTCCTTGTTGGATCAATTTCGAAGACTTAGGCTCTCTTTCTCAAGTAGAGACCTAGTCAACTAAACACCAACTAGTGTCTACAACCACTTTCTCAAGTAGAGACCTAGTCAACTAAACACCAACTAGTGTTTGCAACCACTAATTTAGCAATTTAACCATGAAATTCATCCAAATATGAAACACTCATAATCAATTTATCCTTAAAATACAAGACCCATCAATTACGCACCCTAGGGTTGAGTCACAACCCTAGCTATAGGGTCTAGCTACTTATACTAAAAGAAGGAAAACAAGAAATAGAAGAAGATAAAAACATATTAATTTATTGCTAAGCTAAATACAGATATTCAATATTGAAAAGTAAGTAAAAATGTCCAAAATATCTAAGAAAAGTCGACCCACGCACGTAGCTGATATAATAAAATATCTGATACCCTAAAAATGGAAAAAGAATCTATTTATACTAGGCTGAAAAATCTAGACAAATTGCCCTTGTAGGGTTAGTGCGGACCGCAAAAAATGGACCGCGGTCCACACTGGGCTCTTGACTCCAAAATTCAGACTCTCTTAACTTGGGCTCCGCGGACCGCACAAAATGGACTGCGATCGTGGAGGCTTCTAGTGCGGTCCACACAAAATGGGCTATGGACTGTCCAGGCTTCAAACTTTATTCTTCATCTCTGAACCTTGGATGTTTTGCCTGAGTTTGCCTTGCCTTTGTTACTTGCGCAAGTTTCACTCCATTTGAGCTAATCTTGGATATCTTCTCACTTCGTTGATCAAACCTGCAATCAAGTACAACCTGTGAGTCTTTTGGGACTATTTTATATGAATTTGTAATCAAAGAATACGCAAGAAGGAGTATAAAATCCGTCAAAATCCCTAGTTATCAACTCCCTCAAACTTAAGCTTTTGCTTGTCCTCAAGCAAATAAAATAATATCCACCCCTTAAGGGAAAATCCAAGAAATTCTTAGTTGTCCTAAAGCAACCTCAACTAGCATGAAGTGTGACACAAGAGCATCAAGAGTTGACTCGACGCTTCAAAGAACTTTTTCAATTACTTTGGTCATTGTGGAACCCAAACTCACACATCCTCAACTCTATCTAAGCAAACCTCACCTTTAGAATAATGGCACACAGAATGAGGATAATGGAAATTCACACATCTCTCTCAAGAAAAAAAGTTACAAGTCTGACTCTAAGTACCATGTGCTTGCCCCTTATGTGAATATCCACTAATGTAAGCTTCATTCAACTCAGGATCATATAGGGATTTTGTGGTGACATAGTGAAGGCTTTTGGTTCATGGGAGGGAATGTTTTGGCTTAAGTGGGTTTTATTTTCCCGTAAGCACTTCTTTTGATTTATTTGGCATATATTCACTTGACTCTTTGAATCATTTTCACTTTTTGTCTAGGGGGATTAGAGAGTCACACTGTTGGGCATTTCACACATTTTTTCCTTTTTGAAGTTTCCACACCTTTCATTTTTTGCTTTTCTTGAATTCCTTTTTATTATTTTTCACACTGAACAATCTTTTTGTCTTTTTGATTTTCTTTCTTTTTCATTGCCTTTCCTTTTCTTCATTTTTGCGCCTTTTTACCACTTTGTTGCAATCCCCGTCTCTCCCCCAAACATATACTTTTGCTATGTGCTAAAGGAAAGACTAGGTGCCAAGAGAGGGTATCTTTTAGAGCAGGTATATGCTTGTATCATGGTTCTTGAAAGAAAAAGGTTTAAGGCTCATAAGGGTTAATTAGGGATCTTATCATTGGTAGGCTATGGAATTGTTCAAACTGTCATTTGGACCAAAGAGAGCCTACAGTCATATCCCAAATCTAAATTCACTTAGGATTTCACCTCAATAAACATTAAGGGCAAGTTCTAGACCAATGACTCGGGACTTGGATTTGCAATTCAGTTGCTCACCTCACTAGCTAAGGGATTGCTAAAGACCTAGAGTCGTGGGCCCACAATGACCTTAGATGTGATATGAGTACACAATGGTCCCGAAAACCCACTTGATGATTATCGGTCAACACAGCTGTCTCAAGGTCATGACTTTCACCATCCTAAACACAACAAATTGTCTTTGACCATAAGAACAAAGACAAATGTGCTAGGCCCAAGTGAATCTTTGCTCGAGGCACCCTTAACTACTAACTACTAAAAACAAAAAACAAAAACGGACTCAAAACCTGAAGAAGGTTGTCACGCCATCCATCATTTGAAAGAGACACCTGGTTCACACAACACTCCATCTTTGGAAAAAACTGTGGCATTAAGAAAACCAAAGGCTTATTGCAAACTTCAAGAACGAAAAGCAACGAATCACAAATAAGAAACTAAAAATGAAATATTTTTGCAAAAAATAGAATGAATATGTACAAGAGGGGATTTGAATATACAATGGATAGGATGAATATATACAATGTGATATCACTTTATATACAGACCCAAAGTGAAATAAAAATGCGATAGATGTAACGAAATAACAAAAATATATACAGACCAAAGATTTTTAAAAAAGCATAAAAATGTATCAAATATATATACAATCATCCAAATGAATAGTAGGGCCTACCCCCTCAAATGAAAGCTGGACTTGTCCCCAATGCCAACTAGTCTAAATATAACATCAAAAGATAAGAGGGAAAGGATATAGAAGACTCCCTAAGGCCCGTCTGTCTGCATAGGGTCATGTGCGGCCCTTGGGTCCTTTGTGTGCTCGGGAAGATCAAATTGGTCCCTTGTTGCCTGCTGCTCTGCTACTAGGACCTAGGCCTAGACCTGGATAGGCTCTGGAACTGGTACATCCTATGGGTGACTAGAAGAAGTCTCCGATGGGTCCGCCAACTGGATGATAGCGTCATCAGCTCTAAGAATCATCCTCCTCCTTTTAAGAGACCTCTGAGACTGCTCCGACTGTGGATGAACTGCTGGGGCTGGGTCCTGGAGCAATAAATCTAAAGGCAGGTTATTTGCCTTCAATCTGTCTAAATCTGCTCTCAACTACTTCACGGACTCTTTGGAGGCCCGTGTCTTCCTCAACTTATTGTGCTCCCTTGTAAGCTCCTTGAGAGCCTTGCTATGTGAATCAACTGCCTTGGAGAGCACTGCCTAAGTGTCGAGGATCTTCTTCTCGTTGTCAAGTATCTCCTTGAGCGCACCCTCTATCGTCTGTGGAACCTTTAGAGCCAGAGGTGCCGATTGAGCCTCTACCACAGTGGTGAGTGAAGATAACTTGGATGAGGTAGTCTGCATCCAGTTTTTTATGCTAAAAAGTGCCTAGCTCAGTTAGTGAGCAGTAATAAGATGGGCCCGAGAAGATGGAATCTCCGAACCTGCTGATATGGATGGACCGGTACGAGTGATTGTGGATGTGGAAGGACCGGGAGGGATATCTGTGGAAGTGGAGGTCCGCTCAGCAGGAGCCACTACCACAACAGGCTCTTCAGACCGGACAATTGTAGTCATAGTTTTACCCCTGAAGTTCTTACTCTTGGAGTTATCATCCCCCTGCATGTTATACCACGAGAAAGGGGCCTTCGCTTTGACTTTGACATTGAAGGGCCTCTTTTTTACCTTGAAGTCTTGAATGTACATAGTGAGGTTACTGGGGAAGGGATAGTTCTGGTCATGCTCTGCACGCACTATAGTGATAATCTGAGACATCATATTCCCCATATTTATGGGGTACCCCGCCATAATAGAAGCAACCAACACAGCTCGGTGCAGAGGTGGGGAGTTTTTATGAGTGGTAGGGTCCAAGCGGCTGCAAACGAAAGTCTCCCACCCCCGTACCTTAATGTTCATACTTCGTCTCAGAATACGGACTCCAGCAGTCAACCAATCCGAGGTGGTACCTGGGATTACCAGGTATTGTGCCAACTATGGATCTACCTCTTCACCTATTGCTATCTTTTCCATGTATAAGGTCTCGTCCTCCTCATTGAAACAAAGGTATTCGTTGAGATACTTCCCTTCAAATAGCACCTTAAGATTCCGAACCTTGGTCACTTTGGAGCCCTTTTTGATGTGGGCTACATTGTAGTAAAACTCTTTGACCATGTGTTCGTTCGCATCCACACACTCTTCTACGAAGTGATCCCAGCCCACTCTTGTCCTAAACTGTCTCTTGACATTGGGGTTGTAGGGTTGTAGGTCTCTATTAATGATGCTCCTCTCCGGAATCAGCTTTCTCTCTGGCTACCACTCCTAAAATTTGTGGTACGACACCTCACTAACAAATCTATCACCCCAAACCTCTGGCTTCCTTGTTCTATCAACACCCCCGACACATAGTTATCCTCCTTTTTCCATTTCCTCATCTCCCCGTACTTTGTCCTCATCTCCTCCTATACCATCTCTAGATAAAGAAGTTGTGGGGAGGTGGAGTATTCCCTACTACCTGTTGTTGAGCCCTCAGACAATCCAGAAGAAACATGTGTTGGTGCTTGGGTAGTGGGTGATGGTGAAGGAGTAGTATCTATCAGTCTTAATCTCTCCAGCCAGTCTTCAATATATTTTGGCACGGAGTATGAAGAAATGTCCCGTGATGGCTCATACTCACTCCCCGAGGAATGTGAAGCAACTCTATCAGCAGCTTTGATCAGCTTTCTTGTCTTTTTAATGTTTTACCAGACTTGGGGAGTGAGTTTGACCATTTTCTTCTTCCCTCCATCGGAGTATATACCATTTCCATGTTGTTTTGAGTTGTTTCCTCGTTGTCTCATCAGTTTTTGAAATTACAATTCAAATAACTTGTTAGTATCAGTAGTCTCAGTTAACACAATGTTGTAGAACATAATGAAATTGTTGCAAACTTGTGGCAGAAAATAGCCCAGTGCGGACCGCGCAAATGGTGTGTGGCCGCACAGGGGCCAGTACGGATCGCACAAAATTAACCGCGGTTCGCACAGATGTGGTGTTCAAAAACCCATTCTCTGTATCTTGCTAGTGCAGACCGCACAAAATCAACTACAACCGCACAGGGGCCAGTGCGGTCCGCACAAAAGGTAGTGTGGTCGCACTGCCCAAAGTTCAGCTTCCCAGACTTCATCAGTGCGGTCCGCACAGGACCACACAAGGGCACCACAGACTGCACAGAATCGACTGCGGTCCGTACAGGGTGCCCATTTGTGGCACTTAGTTAGGTTTCAAGGATTTGTTTTTGCTTTTAAGCCCAATCTTTCATCTAATTAGTGTTCCTGTGTCATTTCCCTGTTCCTTAAACCAACTAAGTCCACATGAATCACGAGTTCAATTGTCATAACAGAAACGATAAAGAAAATACGGGAAGAAGAGAAAATAAAACCTAAGAAAAAAAATTAAATGAATGTAACAAAATTAAACAAGGAAAAAGAGCAGTAATGTTACCAATTATGAGATGAAATGAGAAGAGATGGTCCTAAGCAGTTAATTACGATTAGAGGAGAAGATTAACGATGTCTATAAGCTTCAGATAATTAAAATTTCGAAAAGGGTAAAAGGAGGCCCTTAGGGACTATTTATAGAAAAGTCCTGGGGCCCATTCTCACCAACCAGTAGACCGCACAAAATGGACCGCGGTCCACACTGCCCTATTTTGTGCAAGTTTGAGGAGGCAACACTCTGCGGCCCGCACAAAATGGATTGCGGCCGCAGAGGTCCACCGCGGACCGCACAAAATGTAGTGCGGCCGCAGTGGCAAACTTCAGAGAGCTATCACATCACCCTTTACCAGTGTGGTCCGCACAAAATGGTAGTGCGGCCGCACTGGAAACTTCAAAGACCAGTGCATTTTTTTCAATTATGTCCTGCACTACATCAACTCAATCCTGTAACATCTCACAACTAGTTAGCCCAAAAATCAATCCTACACTACAATGAAAATCAAATAAAGACAAGAATATAAAACACATGGGTTGCCTCCCGAGAAGCGCCCGATTGAATGTCTCGGCACGACTAATGTTACCATCCAATCATTTAAAATTAACCACAGCCACCACATGGCTATCATCAAACTTCTCCAAATTGTGCTTCACTCTATGCCCATTTACTCTAAAAACATCCCCACTTTTGTTCTTCAAATCAAGAGCACCAAATGGGGTTACACACGCTACTTCAAATTGTCTGCTCAACTTTTATTTCAGCTTTCTCGGAAACAACAGTAGTCGAGAGTTGAATAAGAACACCAAATCACCCACTCTAAATACCTTTCCACGAGCATATTTGTCATGAAGGTACTTCATCTTGTCCTTTTACAAGGATGAACTGGAGTTGGCATTGGACCGAAATTCATCAAGCTCATTTAGATGCTCAACCCGAAGATTTATAGCTATATCCCACTCCAGATTCAACTTCTTCAAGGCCCACATAGCCTTATGCTCCAACTCTACTGGTAAGTGGCATGCTTTCCCAAACAACGAACGGTACGGCGATATACCAATTGGGGTCTTGTAAGCGGTCCGGTAAGCCTATGAAGCATCATATAACTTTTTAGACCAATCGGTCCTATTTGCATTGACAGTTTTGGACAAAATGCTCTTGATTTCCCTGTTGGACACTTCAACCTGGCCACTTGCTTGAGGATGACAAGGTGTAGACACTTTGTGGTTGACACTATACATGGAAAGCAATGCGTCAAAAGCTCTATTACAAAAGAGTGATCCTCCATCATTAATAATTGCTCTAGGCACACCAAACCTTATGAAAATTCTCTTATTTAGAAATTCCACACTCCTAGCTTCATTGTTGGGCAAGGCCACGGCCTCTACCCATTTTGACACATAATCAACCACTACAAGAATGTAAGTGTTTCCACACGAGCTTACAAAAGGGCCCATAAAATCGATACCCCATACATCAAAGATATCAACTTCGAGAATGGTGTGTAGAGGCATCTCATCTTTCTTGGAAATTCCGCCCTTTCATTGACATTGATCACACCTTTTTACTAGATCACTTGCATCTTTAAACAAAGATGGCCAATAAAAACCACAAATCATAACTTTTGAAGCCTTCCTTGCCCCTCTATGATGGCCACCATAGGTGCAAGAATGACAAGCCTCTAGGATGCTAAATTGCTCCTCCTCAGGCTTACACCTCCGGATCAATCCTCCGGTGCAAATCTTGAACAAGTATGGCTCGTCCCAATAGAAGTCCATACTATCCCATTTGAGCTTCTTCCTTTGGTTAGAAGAGAGCTCGCACGAGATGATGACAATCACAAGGAAATTAGAAATGTCCGCAGACCATGGCATATCACTCATCGACATAAAACGTAGTTGCTCATCGGCAAATGCGTCATTGATCCTTAGGCGATCACATGGCCTTCCTTCCACCTCCAAGCGAGACAAATGGTCTGCAACTTGGTTTTCACTACCTTTCTGGTCCACACTTTCTAGATCAAACTCTTGGAATAGTAACACCCATCACATCAACCTTGAATTGGAGTCTTTCTTTGTCATCAAGTACCGAAGGGCGGCATGATTAGTGTGCACTATGACCTTGGCCCCCACAAGATACGGACGAAACTCTTCCATTGCATACACTGTAGCCAACAACTCTTTCTCAGTGACCGTGTAGTTCATTTGAGCCTCATTCATGGTCTTTCTTGCGTAGTACACTAGATGAAACAATTTGTTAACCGTTTGACCCAAAACAGCCCTCGCCGCAGCGTTACTCGCATCACACATGAGCTCGTAAGGCAAGATCCAATTTGGTGCGGTAATGATAGGGGTTGTGGTCTCTTAAGCTTGAGAAGCTCAAATGCTTGCATACATCCCTCATCAAACACAAACTTGGCATCTTTTTCTAGTACCTTGCACAAGGGGTTTACCACCTTCGAAGTGGGGGGAAGAAGCCTTGAAATCACCTCTATCTTGGCTTTATCAGCTTCAATCCCATGCTTTGAAGTTTTATGACCCAACACTATGCCATCCTCAACAATGAAGTGGCATTTTTCCCAATTGAGTACGAGATTTATGTTTTCACAATGGGCCAAAACTCTATCCAGATTTCCCAAACACTCTTCAAATGAATCACCAACCACACTAAAATCTTCCACGAAGACCTCCAAAATATCTTCCAGCATATCGGTAAAAATAGCCATCATGCATTGTTGGAAGGTCGTCGGGGCATTGCACAACCCGAACGACATCCGATAGAAAGCAAATGTTCCATATGGACAAGTAAATGTGGTCTTCTCTTGGACCTCCAGAGCGATTGAAATTTGATTATATCCCAAATATCCATCCAAAAAGCAATAAAAGACACGCCCCGCAAGGCGATCAAGCATTTTGTCAAGGAATGGCAACGGGAAGTGATCCTTGCAGTTCACCTTGTTCAGCTTCCGGTAGTCCATGCAAACCCTCCATCCGGTAACTGTCCTAGTGGGAATATGTTCATTGTTGTCATTTGTCACCATAGTCATCCCACCCTTCTTCGGCACACATTGCACCAGAGAAGTCTATGAGCTATCAGAAATAGGGTACATGACCCCGTCAACCCCTTTATTACTTATTTCTTCACCACTTCTTACATTGCTTCATTCAACCTCCTTTGATGTTCCAAGGAAGGTCTTGCATCATCCTCCAAAATGATCTTGTGCATACAAAATGCAGGGCTTATTCCCCGAATGTCGACCAAAGTCCATCAAATTGCTTTCTTTCTCTTTTTGAGCATCGCCAAAGTGACTTCTACCTGCAAGTTAGTAAGACACGAGGAAAGAATAACTGGTAAACTAGAATTAGGGCCTAAGAACTCATACCTGAGGTGTGGAGGCAATGGCTTCAATTCCAACACCGGAGGTTCCTCGATTTAAGGCTTTGTTGGAGGAGTCGTTCTATTTTCAAGGTCCAGCGATAGCTTCCTAGGCTCATAAGAATAAGAGCCCATCCCATGCAAAGCATTCACGCACTCCACTCGGCCCTCGTCATAATTGACATCAAGATTTAACAACACGGCTTCCAACGTGACCTCCACATTAATCATAGCACCTGTATCATCAATTATCACAGCCATTACTCAATCCACAAATGAGCACACTTCGGTACAATTGGGATGCTTCATTGACTTGCACACAGGGAATACTACCTTTTCATCAATCACGTGTTCCCTAGACGGGTTCATGGTGTGAGCACGTGATTTTTGCCTATACGAATTATTCCCATAAAATGCAAAATAAAAATAATTTCCCCTTGTGTGCAATTTTGTCAATTTTCGTGGTCTTCAGTTATTGTTTGTATTTGTGTGTGTGCATGTTTATTTGTTAAAATTAATAAGAAAATACAAAAAATAGATTGAATTTGTAGTTAGGATTTAATCATAAATTACTTATTTTACAATAATTGGGAAATCATGAAAAAATATATATGCACTTTGCATCTTTAGTGTTTAATTGTGTGACTTTGGTATTTAATTATTTGCAATAATTGTTATTTAGAGTTAATTAGTATCTTTAAGATAATTTGGTTTTATAAATTAATCTAGGATTTTGGTTTAAATGTTAAATTTAATTTAGGAAGAAAATAAAAGAAAATTAATGGAAAAGAAAGGAAAAATCGGACTTGGGACAAAAACCAAGCCTAAACAAATATACGCAGTCCAGGCCCAAAATTACCTGTCCAAACCCGGTCCAAACCTTCAGTCTCAGAAACATTCAAAACGACATAGTATGGTGAGAATACTGCGTCTTTTCGATGTCAATAAATCTCGACTGTCCTTTGTGTCACATCTAACGGTCCCAAGGTTTCCCCTTTGACCCGACCCAATCTCACCGGATCAACCCAGTTCCCCAATGAGACTAAACGACACTGTTTCCTATAAGGGAATTGATCCAAGCCATTGATCTCATTTGATTGAACGGCTTGGATCAGATTCCCCCTTTACGTATATAAGTCCCTAAATAGACCCCAGCCCCGCTTCAGATCCCCCCCCCCATATCGTCTCTCGTAAACCTCAGAGACCAACCTCCTCCTCCACCTCCCACCGCCTTACTCCACCAACCAGAAATTGCCTCACGGCAGTTCCGGTGGCCCAAACCATCCCAAATTTACACCGTGTGATCACCATAACCTCCCCATCTCTGATCCACCCTCAGTTTCTTTTGAATCCCAGCCCAGTGTCTCGAAAATCCATTTGTAGGTCCAAACCCTAGCACTGCCACAAGACTCTCCGGTGGCGGCGCCACCTCCAAACCTTCCCAAATTAACACCACCAAACCACCACAACTTCCTCTTCCCTAATCCACCATTAAGTACCGTCGAATCATCCTGTAACCCCTCGAATATTAGATTAAAGGTCCAAACCTAAAACCCAAAAGTTCCAAATCAAATTTTCTGCGGTTGACTTCGGTCGAATGTGATGTTAATCGTTTGTTCTCTAGGAGAACATACGATTAATATCAAATTTGATCAGAAGTCCAAAGGTTTGAAGATCCAAGTCACGTTTTTTTACAGTTTGAGGTATTCATTAGTTTTTCTACTCCACTTTTCGTTTATTTTATTTATGTTTGTTCCATTATGTTGTTCTTCCACTCCTTTCTTTTTATTTTTTGTTTCGTTCGTTTGGTCAGTTTGTTGTATGATTTTCTTGTTAGTTCTTCGAATTTATAGACTTGTTTATTGATTTAGTTTGGTCTGACCGATAATTTAGGCTCACAAAATAATAGTTCTTGAACTAATTCGTGCCAATTTAAAAAATAATTTTATTTCGATTTTTAGTTTTAAGAATTATTAGGCGGACTGTGATGATTGTGTGTGGTTAGGGTTTTTGAATAGCCCTGATTTGTAAATACTTAGAACTTTCAGAACATTAATAAGGTTTTAGGGGGTAATTTGAAAATTATAACTAAGTGGAATGCGAGCACTAGTTGTCAGGGCACGCCTGGATTAAAATATAGGCTGCCCATACCAGTAGAATAAAATAATGGAAAATGAGAGTAATGGGGTACTGACACTTCTGTTTTAATATCTTTAAAAGTGGGAAAATCAAATAATGATGGGGGATTTATTTTCTTAATTAGGTTAAGTGTTCTTAAGAGTTGGAGGGGGGTAAGAAATTTGGATATAAAAATACATAGGGGATACATATTGAAGGGGGGATCCATTTTTGAGAGTTAGACCTGAAAAATATAGAGAGAGAGTTTAAGAAAACACTAAAAAGACTACTGTTGCATCGAAGTTTGGATGGTCTTTGAAGTTTTCTACTATTACATTGATTTCATTTTCTCTGATCTTTCAAGTTTCTAATTCATTGCGGGCAATCTTTGACTCATTGAGTATTTAAAAGGATTCAGAATTTGGAGAGATAGTAAGAGGGACCTTCAGACAGATAGAACCTAGAAGAATACACTAGAAATACATAGATACCCTGAAGAGAGAGCTTAGGAGAGGACCTTGAAACAGATAGAGAGTTAAGATATTACACTTTTTGAAATCTAAGCATCAGAGAGTTAAAATCTAAGAGAAGTACAGAAAATATAAGTTGTTACTATTCCAACGAGTTTGAGTTTGAATTTTTTTGGAAAACATCTTTAGATCAGTGTTGTTGTTCATCTCCTAGCTTTGGAGGGGTTTGAAAGATAGTCAATGATTTCCTTGGGGTGTCTTGGTCATTAGAGCTTGTGGTTTATTGGGTTTTATTCATCTACAAATCATTCCCGATTTCCATGACAGTGTTGTGGATTGAAGTCAATCTTTGCTATTGGTTTAGCTGCTGCTCCTTACTGCTTGCTGATTCATCCTTCTTCTTATGGTGTTTTGACCTCCAGGATTTGGGCCTAAAATTTCTTCGTATAAGGCCCACGCGAGGCGACTTCACATTAAAGTTGATTAGTTGTGCCTTCTTCCTGGGCTAATTTTGAAGCCCAAAGAAAAAATGCTGAAGGTTTAAAATCACACTAAGGTTATGGGATTAATTTTGCAACATAGAATTTGGGTCAATCTAGTTAAGTAGCATACTTCAATTAAGAGGTCTTCATCTTGTTCAAGCGTGGACTTGAACTTGAGGCCCAAATTCCTCGATTACTTTTAATAATAGCAATTCGCAATGCTAATTAATTAGGCCTTTTAGAGACAACCTTTAATAGAGAATCATAACCACTTTTAGGATAGCCTTAAAATAAACGAGGTGCGCCGCGCCAAATAAAATCACAATTGTGTGACCCTCTTTAATTAGTTTATTAAAATATTTAGAATTTAGGATATGCCATTTAGCAAATTTTCATGGCCTCCCGCAAAGTTAATAACACGTTAGTCACTTTAGGTGCGCTTTTTAATAATTTTACCTTCCTAAATTCGGGTGTGCATTTCATGCGACCCAAATCCAAATCCCAAAACGTTGAATAAAATGTGTCGAGGATCCGGGTGCATTTCATGTGACGTGATCCAAAAACATGTTTTAAATGACGTTCAATTTCTTTAAAATTTGAATAAAAGCGGTTAAAAGCTAAAATTTGCACATAGGTTCAAAATGAATTAAAATCAGATAATTAAGCCGAATATGACAATTGAGCGACCGTGCTAGAACCACGAAACTTGGGAATGCCTAACACCTTCTCCCGAGTTAACAGAATTCCTTACTCAGATTTCTGGTTCGCGACTGTTAAACAAAGTCAAACCTTTCCTCGATTCGGGATTCAAACCGGTGACTTGGGACACCATCAATCTCCCAAGTGGTGACTCTAAATCTTTTAATAAAATAAATCCCGTTTTGATTGTCCTTTAATTGGAAAAACTCCCTTTGTTATACCCTTCATGGGGTGTAGTAGTGAAAAAGGAGGTGTGATAGCTCTGGCGACTCTGCTGGTGACTTATTAACCTAGAACCACTGGTTCAGGGTTAGAAATTTGAGCTTAGAATACTTGTTATATTTGGATTTATTTATTATCTGGTTTTATTCACATATTTGGAGCTAATGTGCTAAATGCTGCTTTTTGCCGCTTTGATATTGCTGAACTGTATATAAATTGTTACGAATCCTGGAGAAGGGTGAACTTCGTGTGACTTCTCTTTTGATTAGAGTCTTTTCCCATTTATAATGAGGTTCGGATAAGTTGTTAAGCCGGCGAAGCTTCTCTATCCCCAGTACGCTGCCCCCCTCCCCCCCGGCTCGAGTTGTCCGCTCGGGTAAGCTACATCTAGAACAATAAATCCGAGTTTTAAACCTAGAATAACAAAGCTTCATGCCGGATCCCTAGTAGGAACGTTTGTTTGCATCATATGCATTTGACTTAGGGGACTCAACATAGGGGTTGGGTCTCTCTAGGACAGGTGTACCTGAAATGAAAAGACCATCCTGATGCATCTTACTTGCTACTTGTGCATTTATTTGCTTCGGACTTGCACGCTGACCGACCTTTAAATAAAAAAAAGAAGGAGAAGAAGAAGAAAGAACGGAGAAATAGATCTTATAGAGGGTTAAGGGAGTTAATCACCTATTTTGAAAATACCCATGTCCAAATAGTGCCGAAACTCTGCCGGATTTTCGAGAAAAAAAAAGCTTTTATTTTCAAAATAATTTGTTTTATTTGTCAATGAAAAAGGAAAAAAGAGTTTTTATTTTTCAAAATAGTTTGTTTTATTTGCCACTGGAAAAAGGAAAAAAAAGTCTTTCTTTGCAAAAATAGTTTGTTTTATTTACCCGAACAATGTCAGTTTCATTATCACCGTATGTGAGATACGTAGGCAACCCCCATCGGGTCCAACTTCCCTTTTTGCAGAAAAGCCCCAAAATAACAAAAATTTTAGTGTTGTCATAAATAAGGTAGATGGTACCATTCTTGTCGGAAATAGGCCAAATGACCCCAAAAGGATGCCAGAAGGCTATTTTTGCAAGAACAGCCACCGTGAGTCATTTCTTACGGTTAACAGATACAGCCTTAAAATCTTCCTCCTTGAAGTGCTAATATTTGCAAAACCAATATGTGATTTTTCTTAAATGTAATCTTTTTGAAAAAAATGATCATTTTTTTGGAGTCATTAAAATCACCTTAAATAAATGTGCACGATTGAAATTGAACCCTTCACAGTCCTTAAAGAGATCCCTTTGAAGCTCCACTTGTGTTGGAATGACTTAGGCAAGGGTAGTAGAGAGACGGTGGTGAAGGTTTTGGGCGGTCTCGTTGGGTTATTGAACATCAAGCCAAGGCAGGATATTATTGAAGCATTGATACCTTTTTGGGACTCCACTCGCAATGTATTCCGGTTCTCAGATTTTGAGCTCACGCCGACCTTAGAGGAGATGGCAGGTTATGCAGGCCTTAACAAAAACCTGAGAGGTCAATATCCTTTGTCACCAAGACCGGTATCTCCATGCCAATTTTTGGATTTATTGAGTATTAGTCATGATGTTCAGCACGAGGAATTATCCAAAGGATGTTGTACACTCATGTTCTTGTATTAACGTTATGGTAATCCTTGGGGTTTGGAAGAGCCAAATCTTGGGCTAACCCATGCTGGAAATTTAGATAAATAGGAGGAAAGGTGAGGTTTGGCATTCATAACAACATTCTTGGGGTGGTGATGTGTCCACGAAAAGATACTAAGATAGAAATGGGCCTCGTAGGGATGATCGATGTTGCGATCAAAAAGGCCAACAACACTGTAGTTCCTTTGATTATGTCAAAAATCTACCGAGATTTGACCTTCTGCTGGGAAGGAGGAAGATTTTTTCAGGGTTGCAATTTGCTACTTCAACTGTGGATGCAAGAACACCTTTGTCATCAGGCGGGACATATGAATGCCGGTTTGACCGGGTTAAAATGCATTGATAGTTTTGACAAACGAGTAACAATTATTGAACTTCTAGAAGGTACTGAAGTTTGGTTTAAACAACAAAAATCCTTAATGTCCGATAAAATTGAATGGGCATTTGGGTGGCTTCCCACCACTGAAGCGGTATACATGTCGGCTGAAGAGTGCTATATTCTCTCAATGGGCATCCGGAGCATCCAGCCATATGCTCCCCATCGGGTATTACGGCAGTTGGGAAGGTTTCAGATCGTCCCTAATGATGAATACCTGAGCAAACAAGTCATTGAGTTAGGTCCCAGAGCTTCATTTCCAGAGGATAGTATTCGCAAGTTATGGAATGAGTGCAGATTCCTTGAGCCCAGAACCACGGTCCGAGATTTAGCTAGAGGCGAAGTGGACCCAAAGTATAATGAATGGTTTAAGAAGAGATTCTATATTCCCCTAAGACCTGCTAAAAGAGCCCATGTCCAGAAATTTACAGATGATTCACGAGAACAATGGGGTTGGCAGGCAAAGGAAGAAACTTATAGGGCCGAAATAAGTAAACTGAAGAAGCAGGCCATGCAACTTCAATTTGAAAAAGATGTTCAAGCCGCTGCAAATGAGGGGGAAAAGAAGAGTCTAATCCAAGAAAATGAGGTTGTTAAGCCTCAGATCCGAAAAATGAGAATAGCTGTCAGAAAACCATAAAGGAGCCAAGCTGACCAGAAACTCATAAAAAAACTGAAAGGGAAAGCCTACGAGAGCCAAATGGACTTGGAGAGATCGGAAGCTAGCTTGGAAAGGGTCCGAGCCAGATGGATGAAGGGCGCAAAAGTCCGAGCACTTCATATGCAGTAGATGAAAAGGGAATATGAGGGGAGCATCACTGTCCTGAGAGGAACAATAGCCACTCTTTAAGACAGGGTATTCAGGCAAGCTAGAGATTCCGGAGCAGATAGGAAACACTGTTACGACCTGATGGCGTGGATGGAGGAACAAATGCATAAGTTTCAAGATCAACTCCTTTATAATTCTCGAGTGCTGGAAACCTGGGATCAATAGATAGGACGGCTGCTGCAGGAAAAGAACAGGATTAGAGAAGAGGTCGCAAACATCACACATTACATTATTGCAAAATGCCGAGCGTGCAAGAACATGACCCATACCACCTTTTTTGCAGTAGTGATGACATTCGTCCGCCAAATAATGAGAGATTTGGATAGGCTCCAAAGGGATCTCGCACAAAGGCCCGCAGTAAGGCCGAATGATGCCTCGCGGGCCCCGGGAAATTTTAAGGCATTAATGTACTCTTAATTTTTGTTTTGAGTCTTTATTTTCATCATTAAAGTTTGTAAGTCGGATTCTCTTCAAGTTTGCTTTGTTTGTCCTTTCAAAGTTTGTAACTTATTCCAAGTGTTATAATAAGAGAAGTCATATTTTGAAAATATTTGGCTACGTGTTTTTTCATCGACCAAAACTACGCACGGTCTGATTCATGCGGGGACATGATATGTAGGCAATGCATATAAGATTCGACCACCACTAAAAGAAGAAAAAAAAAAGAGGAAAAAATGAGTAAAATAAAGGAAAGTTGGAGAGACGTTAAAAGAAGGGGTTCAATAATGAGAAGCCGTAATGACGCAAGCGACCAAGCAAATGCATAATAGAAATGGTTAACTACTTAGGTGAATTGCACCTTTAATGTATGTTTGCCTATATGTTAAATGCCCTAACGCTAACGTGATGGTTTCATTTTGTCACATCATCCAGAAAGGTGGTTGTTGTGGTTCCGGAAATAGTAACTCCTCTCTAAAACATAAAAACCCAAAAGGTCGATGGTGGATAACAACAAAATTGGGGTGGTTGATCTCAGTACCCCAAAGTGGTTGGTTGAACATGACACAGGTTTGGCTGATGAGGTGAGGATGTTAAGACAGCACATAATAGACATGTATCAGGCTTGGATGGTCGGGAAGGCACCAATACCGCCACCACCCGACTTCTCAGATGTTGTCCTTACCCAAACATTGGCACCTCCCAATCACCCCATTATCCCTATCACTCTTCCTCCATGTTTTGAGAGGTTGAAGAGCATAGAATAGTCCTTAAAAAACGTACAAAGGACGGGGGACCAAGGTAGCATGTCTTACCAAGTACACTCCCTGACGTCCGCATGCTCGCAAAGTTTAAAGTACCCAAGGAAATGAGGAATGTTGGCGAGAAAGACGATTTGCTAATGGCA
The DNA here is from genome assembly GCA_026770625.1 of Nicotiana glauca. Taxonomy (NCBI): domain Eukaryota; kingdom Viridiplantae; phylum Streptophyta; class Magnoliopsida; order Solanales; family Solanaceae; genus Nicotiana; species Nicotiana glauca. The sequence goes on along the minus strand of MU747373.1, from coordinate 9,393 downwards.
TACTTCAGTAAAAGTTTGACTGGGGCAGCCTTGGAATGGTATGATCATCAAGATGTCGGTAAATGCCATACATGGGATGACATGGCTCAGGATTTTATGAGACATTTTTAGAACAACACAAACATTGTCCCATATCACTCCTCCACACCTCAGACAGAAAAGAAACCTAAAGGAAGTTTTAGGAAGTTCTGGCTCAGATGGAGTGAACAAATTGCTCGGGATAATCTTCCTATGGAAAGAAAAGGTGTTGTAGAGCCCCACCAATGTCAAAGTTTAGTGGTCGTCCTTGCTAAACGCCCCCAGCCTCCATATCGACCCCGTGGATATCCTTTAAATCCTTCCGACCATTACTTCTCTCAACAAAACCCCCTAAATCGTACATCATTTCCCAAATATCATGTCCATGTCGCACCACCATATGCTCCTTATCCCCGAGGCCCGCGATGGTCTGCACAAATACCATAAATGTCTTATCAGGCGTATCAACCACCTGCCCGCAAAAAGTTCCAACAGAGGCCAGAGTATAAAATATAAAGAATACTGGAAAAAGAGAATGCTTTCAAAGTATCTTATGCAAGTTTGTTTGAAAAGCTAAAGTGTTTCGGCCTGTTTGAGCCGCTCCTCGGTTATACTCCGGACCCATATGCAAAAGGCTTCGATCCTGCAATACGATGCATGTATCACTCTAATGTCCAAGGGCATAACATTGAGAATTGTCATTCTTTGAAAAAAGAAATAGAAAGAATGATTCACGAAGGGGTAATCGTGATCAATGACAGTGGAAGGGAGCATGCGAATCCTCTTGAGAACGTGCTGATTAAAGCTGATGCTATTAAAGTTGGTAATGGTCATGGTAATATTAATGCATAGCTTAGTGGTTAAGATGCCAAGGGCGGCAATTGGAAAGATATTATTTTTGGCTAGCCAGGAAGGAGTCTTGGTAGTTCGCTCTGATTTTGCTTCAAGTTTGTATGGATTATTTCTAGGGTTGTAATCCAGATTTTATTTTCAGTTTGTTTAAAGTGTGCAAACCTTGTTATCTGGTATCTTCCAATAAAATGAAATTACTTTTCTTCGTTATTCCTGTTATTTTATTTTTGTTTTTCTTATTTTTTATTCTGTATAGCTCTTTTTACGCTGGTTCTAATGACATGGCATGCATGAGGAATCCTCAGCCCAGTCTAAAAAAATCAATCAGACTCTAAACCAAAGGCAAATGGAGCAGTCGAGGCGGCCAACAAGAACATAAAGAAAATACTGAGGAAAATAGTAGAAGGTTCCAGTCAATGGCATGAGAAGTTACCATTCGCGTTATTGGGTTATCGAACTACTGTTCGTACTTCAATAGGTGCAACTCCTTATCTATTGGTATATGGCACTGAAGTAGTGATCCCTGCAGAAGTCAAAATCCTGTATCTTTGGATTGTCGCAGAGGCTGAGATCGATGATGATGAATGGACCAAAACCCGTTTGGAGCAGTCGAATTTAATTCATGAAAAAAGATTGGCAGCAGTATGACATGGCCAATTGTATCAAAAGAGTATGGAAAGAGCGCATAACAAGAAGTTGTGTCCCAGGAGGTTTGAAGTGGGGCATCAAGTGTTGAAACGGATCATTCCACATCAGGTTGAAACAAAGGGCAAGTTCGCCCCGAACTGGCAAGGACCGTTCGTTGTAACTAGAGTATTGTCCAATGGAGCTTTATGTTTAACAGATATTGAAGAAAAATGCATTGATATGGCTATCGATTCTGATGCAGTCAAGAGATATTATGTATGATTTCTTTAGTAGAATCACTGATTGTTTGTACTTGGCATTATCTCGAAGGTTGAAAAGACGAAGGCAATTTGTTTTGCTATCTAAACACATTACGCTTTGTTCAACCCTTTGAGACTTATTTATTTTATTTCATACCCCTCTTTTGGAATCAATAACCAAGAAGAAAGGAAAAGAGAAGAAAAATAAAAAGATAAAAAAAATATAAAAAAATAAAAACGGGAAAGGAAAGTATATAATAATAAGTATAGAGAAAAGCTGTAACAACAAGGAATTCGGGTGAACTATCTTTGACCTGATTCCTCTTAAGGATACGTAGGTAGCTTCAGGGCTCGGTCATAGGGAAGTAAAACTCAAAAGGTCCCCAAGCAAGAAACTGGGGCAGAAGTTATGTTTGAAATGAGAAAGTTGATTCCAAAAGTTGCAATTCTAACCCGTTGGATTTGGTTTGAACTTTTTGATACCCTTTTCTTTCCAAACCTATCCAAGAACCGATATTAATATCCAAAGAAAGACCTCCCAATCAGTCTTCGAGGGGTGCCAAGTCAAGCAAGTATAGATAATGCATATCAGGGGAAATACTCTAGTTTTAAGCAAGAAGAATGAAAAATTAGAGTGTCCTATTTAATGAAAACCCGCAAGGGCACTGTAAGGTGACGTAGCTAAGAGAATAATGAAAAATGAGAGAATCTTATTTAGTGAAAACCCGCGAGGGCACTGTAAGGCGATGTAAGCTAAGAGAAGTCCAAAAATGAGAGAGTCTTGTTAGTGAAAACCTAAAAGGGCACTGTAAGGTGGTGTAATCTGGGAGAAGTACGAAAATGAGAGAGTCTTATTGGTGAAAACCTTCACAGGCACCATAAGGCTACAAGGAACTGAGAAAGGAACGAACAAGTTAAGGTTGGCGACAGAATTCCGTCGAGGCATCAAGCAGAACAAAGACAGAATTTACTAGAAAATTGAATTGTGAGAATTTTGAGGGATGAGCAAGACAACTGGAAATCGATTGAATTGAATAGACTGGGTTGATTAATCCGAAATGCACAACATGATCATTGGGATCGGTTATCCCATTCAGATAAGTCCTTTTTCTTTTCACAAACGGTCTTCTAAAGGAAAATTTTCTCTTATATTCTTATCTTTTGAAATCATCGCATTTCTTTTATTTTGGCTAAAGGTTTTTACAATAATAAATTGATTCTAATAAATAATAAGGAATTTCAAAGCTTACTATCAGTTTCCAACATGGTGCGAAGCGAAGTGTGGCTAGGACAGGCTGACGATGATATAATGAGACGTGAAAGGCGTCATTGGAAATCCAAATGATAAAATGGTCTAAGATTCCATGAAAGGAATGGGATCAGATAAGAAAGACTAGATGTGGAAAGCAACAATGGGGAAGTTTGTGGATAAAGGTTAGTCAGAGGGTCAAAAATTCTCGACCGAGTTCAAGGCAGTCGGACAAAACCAAGTATGGAAAGGAGAGAAGGGAAAAACCATCCCCAGCAGGAATATCACATCCAATCACCACACCTTAAACTGACAAATTTTTTTTCTTTGTGTTTGAAATAGGGACAGAAAGTGTTGTTGATAGCGGAGAAAATTTTCCGCAAAAACAGACAAGTACCAAATAGCCACCAAACTGGGGCAGGAAATTTTCTTTGTTTTGTTGAAGTTAGTTGAAGTCAGGAGCCCGCCTGGAGAACAGAGGCGTACCTTTTAAAGGTGTTAAGTGAGGAGCTCGCCAGGAGAACAAAGGTGTAATTGTTAAGTTTGTGAAGTCAGGAGCCCGCCGGGAGAACAGAGGTGTAATTTTTAAAATTGTGAACACAGGATCCCGACCGGAGAATAGAAGTGTAATTGTTAAAATTGTGAAGTCAGGAGCCCTCCTGGATAACAGAGGTGTAATTGTTAAGTTTGTGAAGTCAGGAGCCTGCCTTGAGAACAAAGGTGTAATTGTTACGTTTGTGAAGTTAGGAGCCCGCCTGTAGAATAGAGGTGTATTTTTATGTTTTGAAGTCAGCAGCCCGCCTGGAGAATAGAGGTGTAATTTTCAAGTTTTGAAGTCAGGAGCCCACCTGGAGAATAGAGGTGCAATTGTTAAAATTTTGAAGCAGGAGCCCGCTTGGAGAATAGAGGTGTAATTGTTAAAATTGTAAAGTCAGGAGCCCCCCTGGAGAACAAAGGTGTAATTGTTAAGTTTGTGAAGTTAGGAGCCCGCTTGAAGAACAGAGGTGTAATTTTTAAAGTTGTGAAGTCAGGAGCCCGACTGGAGAACAAAGGTGTATTTTGATGTTTTGAAGTCAGGAGAACAGAGGTGTAATTGTTAAAATTGTGAAGTCAGGAGCCCGCCTGGAGAACAGAGGTGTAATTGTTAAGTATGGGAAGTCAGGAGCCCGCCTAGAGAACAGAGTGTAATTTTTAAAGTTGTGAAGTCAGGAGCCCGCTAGGAGAACAGAGGTGTAATTGCTAAGTTTTTGAAGTCAGGAGCCCGCCTGGAGAACAGAGGTATAATTGTTAAAATTGTGAAGTCAGGAGCCCGCGTGGAGAACAGAGGTGTAATTGTTAAGTTTGGGAAGTTAGGAGCCCGCCTAGAGAAGAGAGGTGTAATTTTTAAAGTTGTGAAGTCAGGAGCCCGCCTGGAGAACAGAGGTGTAATTGTTAAGTTTGTGAAGTGAGGAACCCGCCTGGAGAACAGAGATGTAATTTTTAAGGTTGTGAAGTCGAGAACCCGCCTAGAGAGCAGAGGTGTATTTTTAAGTTTTGAAGTCAGGGGGCCACCTGGAGAACATAGCTGTATTTTTACGTTTTGAAGTCAGGAGCCCGCCTGGAGAATAGAGGTGTAATTTTCAAGTTTTAAAGTCCGGAGCCCGCCTGGAGAATAGAGGTGTAATAGTTAAAATTGTGAAGCAGGAGCCCGTTTGTAGAACAGAGGTGTACTTGTTAAAATTGTAAAGTCATGAGCCCCCTGGAGAACAAAGATGTAATTGTTAAGTTTGTGAAGTGAGGAGCCCGCTTGGAGAACAAAGGTATAATTTTTAAAGTTGTGAAGTCAGGAGCCCGCCTGGAGAAATGAGGTGTAATTGTTAAGTTTGTGAAGTCAGGAGCCCACCTGGAGAACGTATGTGTAATTTTTAAAGTTGTGAAGTCAGGAGCCCGCCTGGACAACAAAGGTGTATTTTTAAGTTTTAAAGTCAGGAGCCCGCTTGGAGAATAGACGTGTGATTTTAGAGTTTTCAAGACAGGAGCCCGCCTGGGGAACAAAGGCTTAATTGTTACAATTGTGAAGTCAGGAACCCGCCTGGATAACAGAGGTGTAATTGTTAAGTTTGGGAAGTTAGGAGCCCGCCTAGAGAAGAGAGGTGTAATTTTTAAAGTTGTGAAGTCAGGAGCCTGCCTGGAGAACAGAGGTGTAATTGTTAAGTTTGTGAAGTCAAGAGCCCGCCTGGAGAATAGAGGTGTAATTTTTAAAGTTGTGAAGTCAGGAGCTCTCCAGTAGAACAGAGATGTATTATTAAGTTTTGAAGTCAGGAGCCCGCCTGGAGAACAAAGGTACAATTTTCATATTTTGAAGTCAGGAGCCCGCCTAGAGAACAAAGGTGTAATTGTTATAATTGTGAAGTCAGGAGCCCACCTGGAGATTAGAGGTGTATTTTTAAGTTTTAAAGTCAGGAGCCAGCCTGGAGAACAGAGGTGTAATTGTTAATTTTGTTAAGTCAGGAGCCCCCTGGAGAACAGAGGCATAAATTTTAAAGTTGTGAAGTCAGGAGCCCGCCTGGAGAACATAGGTGTAATTGTTAAGTTTGTGAATTCAAGAGCCTACCTGGAGAACATAAGTGTAATTTTTAAAGTTATGAAGTCAGGAGACCGCCTGAAGAACGAAGGTGTATTTTGAAGTTTTGAAATTAGGAGCCCGCGTGGACAATAGAGGTGTGATTTTCAAGTTTTGAAGTCAGGAGCCCGCCTGGAGAACAAAGGTGTAATGGTTAAAATTGTGAAGTCAGGAGCCCGCCCGGAGAATAGAGGTGTAATTGTTAATATTGTGAAGTCAGGAACCCGCCTGGAGAACAGAGGTGTAATTGTTAATTTTGGGAAGTCAGGAGCCCGCCTAGAGAACAGAGGTGTAATTTTTAGAGTTGTAAGTTAGGAGCCTGCCTGGAGACCAGAGGTGTAATTGTCAAGTTTGTGAAGTCAGGAGCCCGCCTGAAGAATAGAGGTGTAATTGTTAAAATTGTTCAGTCAGGAGCCCACCTTGAGAACATAGGTGTATTTTTATGTTTTGAAGTCATGAGCCCTCCTGGATAACAAAGGTGTAATTGTTAAGTTTGTGAAGTCAGGAGCCAACATGGAGAACAGAGGTGTAATTTTTAAAGATGTGAAGTCAGGAGCCCGCCTGTAGAACAGAGGTGTATTTTTAAGTTTTGAAGTTAGAAGCCTTCCTGGATAACAGAGGTGTATTTTTAAGTTTTGATGTCAGGAGCCCGCCTGGAGAATGGAGGTGTAATTTTTATGTTTTGAAGTTAGGAGTCCACCTGAAGTACAAAGGTGTAATTGTTAAAATTGTGAAGTCAGGAGCCCACCTGGAGAACAGAGATATATTTTTAAGTTTTGAAGTCAGGAGCCACTTGGAGAACAGAGGTGTAGTTATTAAGTTTGTGAAGTCAGGAGCCCGCCTGGAGGATAGAGTAGTAATATTTAAAGTTGTGAAGTCAGGAGCCCGCCTGGAGAAAGAGGTGTATTTTTAAAGTTTGAAGGTAGGAACCCGCTTGGAGAACGGAGGTGTATTTTTAACTTTTTAAGTCAGGAGCCCGCCTGGAGAATAGAGGTGTAATTTTCAAGTTTTGAAGTCAGGAGTCCGCCTGGAGAACAGAGGTGTAATAGCTAAAATTGTGAAGTCAGGAGCCCGCCTGGAGAACAAATGTTTAATTTTTATGTTCGTGAAGTTAAGAGACCACCAGGAGAACAGAGGTGTAATAGCTAAAATTGTGAAGTCAGGAGCCCGCCTGAAGAATAGAGGGGTAATTGTTAAAATTGGGCAGTCAGGAGCTCACCTGGAGAACATAGGTGTATTTTTATGTTTTGAAGTTAGGAGCCCGCCTGGAGAACAAATGTTTAATTTTTATGTTCGTGAAGTTAAGAGACCACCAGGAGAACAGAGGTGTAATAGCTAAAATTGTGAAGTCAGGAGCCCGCCTGAAGAATAGAGGGGTAATTGTTAAAATTGGGCAGTCAGGAGCTCACCTGGAGAACATAGGTGTATTTTTATGTTTTGAAGTTAGGAGCCCGCCTGGAGAACAAATGTTTAATTTTTATGTTCGTGAAGTTAAGAGACCACCAGGAGAACAGAGGTGTAATAGCTAAAATTGTGAAGTCAGGAGCCCGCCTGAAGAATAGAGGGGTAATTGTTAAAATTGGGCAGTCAGGAGCTCACCTGGAGAACATAGGTGTATTTTTATGTTTTGAAGTTAGGAGCCCGCCTGGAGAACAAATGTTTAATTTTTATGTTCGTGAAGTTAAGAGACCACCAGGAGAACAGAGGTGTAATAGCTAAAATTGTGAAGTCAGGAGCCCGCCTGAAGAATAGAGGGGTAATTGTTAAAATTGGGCAGTCAGGAGCTCACCTGGAGAACATAGGTGTATTTTTATGTTTTGAAGTTAGGAGCCCGCCTGGAGAACAAATGTTTAATTTTTATGTTCGTGAAGTTAAGAGACCACCAGGAGAACAGAGGTGTAATAGCTAAAATTGTGAAGTCAGGAGCCCGCCTGAAGAATAGAGGGGTAATTGTTAAAATTGGGCAGTCAGGAGCTCACCTGGAGAACATAGGTGTATTTTTATGTTTTGAAGTTAGGAGCCCGCCTGGAGAACAAATGTTTAATTTTTATGTTCGTGAAGTTAAGAGACCACCAGGAGAACAGAGGTGTAATAGCTAAAATTGTGAAGTCAGGAGCCCGCCTGAAGAATAGAGGGGTAATTGTTAAAATTGGGCAGTCAGGAGCTCACCTGGAGAACATAGGTGTATTTTTATGTTTTGAAGTTAGGAGCCCGCCTGGAGAACAAATGTTTAATTTTTATGTTCGTGAAGTTAAGAGACCACCAGGAGAACAGAGGTGTAATAGCTAAAATTGTGAAGTCAGGAGCCCGCCTGAAGAATAGAGGGGTAATTGTTAAAATTGGGCAGTCAGGAGCTCACCTGGAGAACATAGGTGTATTTTTATGTTTTGAAGTTAGGAGCCCGCCTGGAGAACAAATGTTTAATTTTTATGTTCGTGAAGTTAAGAGACCACCAGGAGAACAGAGGTGTAATAGCTAAAATTGTGAAGTCAGGAGCCCGCCTGAAGAATAGAGGGGTAATTGTTAAAATTGGGCAGTCAGGAGCTCACCTGGAGAACATAGGTGTATTTTTATGTTTTGAAGTTAGGAGCCCGCCTGGAGAACAAATGTTTAATTTTTATGTTCGTGAAGTTAAGAGACCACCAGGAGAACAGAGGTGTAATAGCTAAAATTGTGAAGTCAGGAGCCCGCCTGAAGAATAGAGGGGTAATTGTTAAAATTGGGCAGTCAGGAGCTCACCTGGAGAACATAGGTGTATTTTTATGTTTTGAAGTTAGGAGCCCGCCTGGAGAACAAATGTTTAATTTTTATGTTCGTGAAGTTAAGAGACCACCAGGAGAACAGAGGTGTAATAGCTAAAATTGTGAAGTCAGGAGCCCGCCTGAAGAATAGAGGGGTAATTGTTAAAATTGGGCAGTCAGGAGCTCACCTGGAGAACATAGGTGTATTTTTATGTTTTGAAGTTAGGAGCCCGCCTGGAGAACAAATGTTTAATTTTTATGTTCGTGAAGTTAAGAGACCACCAGGAGAACAGAGGTGTAATAGCTAAAATTGTGAAGTCAGGAGCCTGCCTAGAGACCAGAGGCGTAATTGTTAAGTTTGTGAAGTCAGGAGCCCGCCTGAAGAATAGAGGTGTAATTGTTAAAATTGTGCAGTCAGGAGCTCACCTGGAGAACATAGGTGTATTTTTAAGTTTTGAAGTCAGGAGCCCGCCTGGGTAACAAAGGTGTAATTGTTAAGTTTGTGAAGTCAGGAGCCAGGCTAGAGAACAGAGGTGTAATTTTTAAAGTTGTGAAGTCAGGAGCCCGCCTGTAGAATAGAGGTGTATTTTTATGTTTTGAAGTTAGAAGCCCGCCTGGATAACAGAGGTGTATTTTTAAGTTTTGATGTCAGGAGCCCGCGTGGAGAAGGTGTAATTTTCATGTTTTGAAGTCAGGAGCCCACCTGGAGAACAGAGGTGTAATTGTTAAAATTGTGAAGTCAGGAGCCCACCTGGAGAACAGAGATGTATTTTTAAGTTTTGAAGTCAGGAGCCACCTGGAGAACAGAGGTGTAGTTGTTAAGTTTGTGAAGTCAGGAGCCCGCCTTGAAGATAGAGTAGTAATATTTAAAGTTGTGAAGTCAGGAGCCCGCCTGGAGAACAGAGGTGTATTTTTAAATTCTGAAGGTAGGAGCCCGCTTGGACAACGGAGGTGTATTTTTAACTTTTGAAGTCAGGAGCCCGCCTGGAGAATAGAGGTGTAATTTTCAAGTGTTGTAGTCAGGAGTCCGCCTGGAGCACAGAG
>MU747369.1:17398-31104 GCA_026770625.1 Nicotiana glauca | reverse complement strand
TAATAAAAGGACTGTTTTAGTAATAGAATTGGATAGCTGTAGTTTAGAATTTTTTTAGTATGAAGCAAACACATAAAGATGATCCTGCAAATGAATAATTAGGCTGTTTGATATCCAAATATCAATTTAGATTTTGACATATGACTAGTAAATATACAGGTACTAGTGAGTCACTAATTTCATCTTGTTCTTCAATAATCAATCCTAGAATAAGTCAAAAGAACAATTAAGTACTTAGTTCAATTATTAGTTTACTACTGCAAAATTTATTTTATTAATTAATTATTTGATTAGTTGTTTCCTCTCGAGTCAGAGTAGTTAGAATAATAGCATTTCTAGTTAAGATTTTAAATAAATAATAACAGTTTGAATATCAAACTAATGACATTAAAGTCTTAGATTTCTCATTGTTTGATTGTATTATTAGATTAAGGACTGAACAGCCCTGTGAATGAATAGGGCTTGGGCTCAATCTCATCTGCACCAAGCCCGTACGTGAGAGATGCTTCTTTGAAAAGCACATCTGAATCTGTATAAGGCCTGTCGTAAGGCCCAAACATTTACAACTCAGGAGAACTCTTTTGTTAACACAACAATTAAAAAAAATGATAAACAATTAGGACTTTTCTTTCATTTTAGAGACAAAAACAAATAAAAAAATATAGTACACTATAGGCTTGACCTTTTAAAATAAATTAGATGAGCCTCGTTTAAGAATAAAATGCACGGGGCCCTCAATTAATTGTTATAAAACATGTAGATTTGGAAGGACCGTTTAGCAAATTTCACGGTATTTCCCAAAAGTAATAAAACGTAGATATTTTAGGCGCGATTTTTTAATATACATTCTCAAGTACGGGTGCACATTTATGTGACCCAAATCTTACTCTCAATGAAGTCGAAATATATTTAAAGCCACAGGTGTACTGGTACGGTGTGGTTCAAAAAAATACATTTTCACGACGTTGCAATTCTTTAAAATTGATAAAGCAGAATATTAATAATGCATAATATTGGAATATATAAAGATCAGATAAAAGCAAATACAACAGTTGAGCGACCGTGCTAGAACCACGGGATTCGGGAGTGCCTAACACCTTCTCCCGGATTAACAGAATTCCTTATCCGGATTTCTAGTTCGCAGACTATAACAGATTCAAACTTTCCTCGGTTCGGGATTAAACGGTGACTTGGGACACCATTATATTCTCAAGTGGCGACTCTGAAAATTTAAATAACTAATCCCGTTCCGACTGTCCTTAAATTGGAAAAACTCCTTTCCCTTCTTTATTATATCCCTTCCTGGGGTGTAGTAAAATAAGCAGGACTTCCTGGTAAAAAGTAAAGGCTCGTAAAAAGGAGGTGTGACAGGTATATGTAACTCTAGTGGCTTAGTGGTATCGCGACATGGTTGACACGGAGACTAGGTGAGCTGTATTTTCTTGAGGCGACCCGCAGTCAACACAGTCTCTTCATTTATCTGTATTTATTTTCTGTCCGATATTGTGTTCTGGACAATTATTGTACTTTATTTGATTTATTAGAAATTGCTCATGCATTTGTGACACCGGGTTCTGGGATGGTTTGGAATTATTTTGTAATAACTTCTTATCATTTAAATTTGATTGAGACAATTATCTTTTAAATTACTAAATTTTGAAGAAAAATGCTAGATTTCAAAGGTATTAAAACGAGAATTTGATTAAGTAATTTGGTTGGCTTGCCTGATAGCAGTGTCCGTGGCCATCGTGACCTTTAGTGGATTTTGGGTCGTGACAACATGGTATTAGAGCATTAGGTTCCCTTAGGTCTCTCGAGTCATGAGCAAGTCTAGTAGAGTCTCGCGGATCGGTACGGAGACGTCCGTACTTATCTTCGGGAGGCTACATGGCTGTTAGGAGTACTTCCCTTCTTGAATCCTCATCGTGCGAATTGATTCCTTTGAGGCTTATGCCTTTATTTCTTTCCTACTCAATCTTACGCGATGCGAACCACTGGTTATAAATCAAGAATTTGAGGATTTTAATGGTACCACGAACGTGGTGCGGGGTGTTTCTCCCTATGGGGTTGTGTGAGATATTATCGTCGCCTTGTGGAAGGATATTCTATTGTTTCGGCATAGTTGCAGTACTTCTGAAAGATTTGAGGTTAGGTACAAGTTTCCATGATGCTTATGGACAATTATTTTGCGGTATTGATATGATGGTAGGATGTTTGCCTACGTGTCGAGGCAGTGAATGGCTTGACGAGAAGTTTACTCAGTGTATGATCTAGAGATTCGATATTTAATTCCCGGAAGGGGACAGGCAATCGGGCTGAGAATGTTCAGGTTTGGGTTGATGGGGTAACAAGACCTGGTAGTTGCGGGCATGGTGGAGTTTTTTCTATGATGAGGTGCCGTTGTCCTTATTGAACGTACTAAGTTTGACGGTATTATGANGGGGGGGGGCGATGGTTCAGGATGGAGTCGGTATTCCTAGTGTTGATGGCTCAATAAAGATGATCTTCGGAAAGGTTTAAAGTCAGTAGCGATTTGTGGGTTCAAGTGCTACGAAGGTAGATTTTAATTAAGGAACCAATTGAGCAGCAAAGTATGAGGAAGGACATGTGGGAAGTGTCCGGCGGTGTTTAAAAAACTTCTAGAAGGCCAGGTATAAGAAGCGGAGGTCGAGTAGTTGATTAAAGAAGTGAGTTTGCCCAAAGTGGGAGAGTGGCGGAGCTGCATAGGGGCTTGGTTGTAGGATGACTACGCGCCTTACGGAGAGTTTGGGTCGATTTGGGAATTTTAGTGATTGTAATTGGGGTCTAGGATCTAATTTGAAGTATGGGCTAATATGCAGTAAAGAGATCGGTCGTGCGAATATGGATGATGATTCAGAGTATAAAAAGGGGGTTTTATAGAAAGAATTCGAGAATTTAGGCAGTTGATTGCGCAAGGTTATGTCAATAAGAGATAAGGAATTTCGGTGAGTTCCAGAGTTGTGTAATAGTGGCTTCAAGCTAAGTGGGAGAGTGCCACTGCCTATGATTGGGTTGCATGGTTAACTATTTATGAGGTTTTCTGGTTATTAGCATATTGATGGGATATTCCAGCTATGGGAAAGGACCATAAGTGGTAATTTGAGCAAAGGAATTATTAAAGGTAGACTATCATTGGCCTTGTTGGCCCATGTTCAGACTTGGGGAAAGATTCAGGATTTTGCTTTATATAGATCTGGGTTCCAAGGAAAGTGATTCAGGGAAGTGATTCGGCGGGTTCTTCGCCAAGAGGGTATTCATGTGATAGAAGACTCAGGGAGTGATTATATTTGAGGCCAAGTCAGAGCGGGTGGCTCTCAATAATGGTCATAGTAAATTCACAAGATGAGGTGTGATGCCTGATGATTTCGAGCGTATAGGTACAATTAAGAATCAAGCTTGTTAGCAGCCTATGAGAAGAGGCACAAAATGTTCTGTGATGTTTTGGCTTGCGAGGTAGCAATTGGGAGGTATGAAATGGTTCATGGGATTTGAGACAACATGGTCTCGTTATTCAAGGTCACTCGGGACGAGTGCGGATAGAGTGTGGTAAATGTTGAATGGAGTTGTTATTGTTTCTAAGGCAATCAGGGTAAATCGAAAGAAGATAGATTGGTTATCCATAGTTTAGTTGGCATATTGGTGGTAGAGATCAACTCTTTCAGCGTGATTAAGTTATGTAAGTGATTTGTAGCAGTACGTGTGAGGCTTGTCGGCCACTGTAATTGATGTTATTCAGAGGTATTCCACTGTTATGGCCTGTTTCGTATAGCCGAACCCTAGAAGGGTTATGGTGGGGTAGGCCCCTACTTAGAGATTTGCATATTTCCATGGTTATAAGAATTTTTCTATGTATTGCTATGTTTCTCCTGAAGCGAGTTCAGTAAAAAGCTTTTATATGATGAAGTGTTGACCTATTAGTGGTTTCGGAGTTATGATAAGAATCATGTTCTATCGTACATTGGCATGTTGGGTGTAGTGAGTTGTATGGAATTTGAAGTGAGAATCAAGGTTGCAGTTCGATGTGGACAAGGATGTAATGATCTCGGATGAGCAGGAAATGAGTTTCGATATTTAAAGTAAGTTGGCATTGTCTTCAGCGTCACCTGAGATTGGTGTTTCGTAAAAAGGACTTGTATCATGGTTAATGATTCTTGATCGCTTTTCTGCATTAGTGTGGTTGGGATGTACGGACCTGTTATGTGTTTCGAAAGGTTGTGGGAGCGTGTCCCACAGGAAGATTGTATAAGTGTGCCATGTGGTCACTTGATTGATTAAAGATTTAAACTAAGTAAGAGGATGGTGGTAATACCATTAATTCGAGAATTTATGCCTGGCGGGCACTTTGGTTATTGGGTTATGGACTGTGAAGGTTCGCTCCGGTTATGAGGGCTATTCTTATGTGTTATGAGCAGAAGGAGGGTTATTATGGACCTTGGAAAGGTTATTAGCCTAGTCAGTACGATCAGAATTGGCTTGAGGTCGGTGGATGGATTCAAATATGAATATAGGCTCTATATCAGGCCAAACGTGTTCATTTCAATAATGCGCTCCTTATGGAGGAGTAGTTAGGGTGTTATTTCGTTGCCAGATATTTCATATAGTGATGCATTGCGCAGTGTGAGTTGTGAGACGGCTTGAGAAATTGCTTATGCGTTAAGGATCCACGTAGAAATGATGATATATGAGCCAAATGGCTCTTGAGATTCAGATTGTATATCGCACCTCAGTTGTGCTTGAGTTTTGTAGCTTATAGCGCTATATGTCCCCTCAGGGATTGTATTATGCACTTAGCGTGCTTGCGACTGAAATTCAATATTTTTTTGTAATGAGCAAATTTAGCTCGATGTGTAATCTCCTTATGTGAGTGTGTGGATCGGGTGGCACGCCGCCATGGGTATGTTATTTGGATCGGGTTGTGTGCCGCAATAGTGTGATGCTGAGTATAGTTTTCTATATGCTATTTTTGTATGTCTCACTTCCTATTTTCTAAGGAAAGTTCGTATTAGTGCGGGAGTTAGATAATTCCTTCCAGATTTTGTTTTCCTTTTTGTATCGCATTCTAATTGGCAGCCTATTGGCACATTCTGTCATCATGTGAGACTTTTGGTCGTATCGGGGTGGCTTACTGCCTGAGCAGTTCGTACTGGGTGATACGAGATTGTTGGATTTAGGATCAGTGCAATCTGATTATGTGAAATATATTAAGGAGCAAAGATCATTATTTGGTTCAAAATGAGGTAATGTTTCTTGTCAGAAGTATAGACTCAATGATTGGTTGACTCGACAGTTGATTATGAATTTCTAAACATCTCTTCTATTGTGGCGGCATTGTAAGAGTTAGAGTAAGACCTGAGTATGTCATGGGGTGCAATGGGAGCATCAGATTAGTAGGATTTCGACTAAGTTGATCAGAAAATGTTATTGGGGTCCGGTGAGTAAAGTGATGCAAGGCGTAAATTTAGCTAAGGTATGTAGTCATATTTGGGTACAACGTGTAGTGATTGATATGGTGATCGTATGTTGGAAATAAGTAGGGCATAGAATTTCGGATGTTGGAATTGGGCTCTAAGGCGTATCTGCTTGAATAAATGGGAATATCTTTAGAATTGATCGAGCTAATGTGCTCAACTGAGTTATGGTAGCACGGGAAGGTGCATGAGGGTTTAAATAGTAATTTCAGACTACTTCAATGTAGTTCTCAACACATTCGAGGACGAACGTATGTTTAAGTGGGAGAGAATGTAACGACCTGACTGGTCGTTTAGAGCCCTAACACGTCATTCAACAGTCTGAGTCCATGAGCAGCTTCATTTCAGGTGTTATGACTTGTACGCGTGGTCGGTATTGAATTTTGGGAAGTTCAAAGTTGATTTGTGAAGAGAATTCTCATTTCAAAAGCTTAATGTTGAAATAATTGACTACGGCGGGATTTTTGAGTAAACGACCTCAGAATCGGGATCTGAAGGTTCCAGCAGGTCGTATGATGATTTCGGACTTGGGCGTATGTCCAGTTCGGTTTTTGGATAACCCGGGAGCGTTTTGGCGCCTATTGTGGAAATTAGCATTTTGGAAGAAATTTCATAAGTTTGGCTTGTAGTGCATTTCAGTGTTATCAATGTCTGTTTGGGATTCCGAGTTTGTCAACAGCTCCGTATGCTGATTCTGGAGTTGAGAGCGCGATCGGAAGTGTATTCGGAGGTCCGTGGATCATTTTGGAGTCATTTGGCTAAAGATATAGATTGAAGGTTTTGAGAAGTTTGATCGGAAGTGGACTTTTGGATATCGGGGTTCGAATTCGATTCTAAAAATTGGAGTAGATCCGTAATGTTGAATATGACTTTCCTGCAAAATTTGGGGTTAATCGGACGTGATTTGATAGGTTTAAATATCGAAAATAGAAGTTTGAAATTCTAAAGTTTATTAAGCTTGGATTGGAGGTCGATTCATGATTTTAGCATTGTTTGATGTGATTTGAGGATTCGAGCAAGTCCGTGTTATGTTTTTGGACTTGTGCGGATGTTTGGTTTGAAGCCCCGGGGGTTCGGGTGAGATTCAAGATAGCTTCGGAGTGATTTGCTAAGAAATAGGATTGCTGGTGCTGGTAAGATCGCATTTGCGATTCTTGGGTCGCAAATGCGACCTCACATTTGCGAGGTCCCGTTCACATTTGCGAGCCTGGGCGCTGGGGGGAAGTTTGCAATTGCGAAATGGGGGATGGGAATTGCGAAGCAGTGATCTTCGCAATTGGGAAGATTTTTGTCGCAAATGCGATATCGCAATTGCGAGCCTGGAGTCGCGAATGCGACATCTGCGTCTGGAGCTGTGGCTTTTTATTCCGAGACTTAGCCCATTTCTCTCATTTCTCACTTGACCTTAGGCGATTTTTGAGAGCATTTGAGGAGGGATTCTGTCATCATCAAATAGGTAAGTAATTTCTACGCATCTTAAGTTAAATACATAGATTATGGGTAGATTAACATGTGAAAATTAGGGAAAATCAAGGGTTTTAGATGAAAAACCTAGAATTTGGTAAAAACAAGATTTAACCACGAAAATTGTTAGGGAATGGAGTAAAAATCATATATTATTGATCCTTAGGTTATGGATAACAATATTCTTCAAAAAAATTTCGGAATCAGGGCACGTGGGCCCGGGGATGAATTTTAGGAATCTTGCATCTAGGATTGGGAAATTGGTTTATTGATTAGAATATGAACTTTTAAGCATATATTGACTAGTTCTTACCCTATTTGAATAGTTTTGGATCGTTCGGTTCCAAATTCAGAGGTTTGTGCGCATTCTTGAATCGGAATATAGGCTTCGGAGCAAGGTGAGTCTCCTTTCTAGCCTTGTAAGAGGCAATTGTCCCCATAGGTGAAATAATTGATTATGTGCTCCTATTTGTGGGGGCTACGTACACACGAGGTGACGAGAGTCCTTGCGTAGCTACTATTATGCTATTGTTCGGGTAGTTAGGACCCAAAAGCATGCTATACTTGGGTTATTTATGAACTTATTGATGGCTTGAATTGCTTAAATCACCTCGAATTAGTAAACAAATTTCTAAACAGATAAAACTTCATTTTCTTATATGGTTAAAGAGGATTTGTTTTCATTGGATAATTACTCCGTGTGGACTTCTTGATTGACTGTTCATGTGTTTATTTATGGAACGGGCCGAACGCCTTGGCAGATTAAATAGATGCATCTATGGTTCGCGCCGTTCTACCCTCGACAGTGCATAGTTTATATTTATGTTGGAGCGGGCCGTCGACCTCGGCATGATTTGCACATGCTTGTATTGCTTGCCTTGAAACTTATTGAAGTTGTAGCTGCCTCTTCTGGCTTAAGAATATTTGTATAAATGATGAAAAAGAATGAATTTCTATAAAAGAAAGAATTGTTTATTTTCTTCAACCCATTGAATTATAATCATGTTTATAAAAATCCACGGTTTAATATATTATGGATAAATCATTATTGGACCATTAGTAAGTGTCAAAGTTGACCATCTCGTCTCTACTTCTTCGAGATTAGACGGGATACTCATTGAGTACACGTTATTTTCATACTCATACTACACTTCTGTGTATTTTTGTTGCACAGGTATATGTAACTCTAGTGGCTTAGTGGCATCGCGACATGGTTTACACGGAGACTAGGTGAGCTGCATTTTCTCGAGGCGACCCGCAGTCAGCATAGTCTCTTCAATTATCTGTATTTATTTTTTGTCCCATATTGTGTTCCGGACAGTTATTGTACTTTATTTTATTTCTTAGAAATTGCTCATGTACTTGTGACACCGGGTTCTGGGATAGTTTGGAAGTATTTTGTTATAATTGCTTATCATTTAAATTTGATTGAGACAATTATCTTTTAAATTACTAAATTTTGAAGGAAAATCCTAGATTTCAAAGGTATTAAAATGAGAATTTGATTAAGTAATTTGTTTGGCTTGCCTGATAGCAGTGTCCGGCGCCATTGCGACCCTTATTGGCTTTTGGGTCGTGACACCATTATCTCTTCAATCGTCAAAGAACTAAATCACCCGACACAAAAATTTATCAATCAGGCAACTGGATTTTATTACCTTATTATTCAAAATATAAAAAAACAAACAGCCACACATACAGGTACACACATGTATGTCAAATGGCATCCCCAGCTGTGGGCCCAATTAAGCTTAACACCGATGGAGCAGCCAAGGCAACCACTTCTACCAATGTTGTTGGGAGAATATTCCATAATACAACGGGAAAATGTTTAATGGGGTTCATGGGAAAAACTTCCACAGGTAATTCCACATGCATGGAATTAAATGCCTTAGTATAGGGTTTACAACTAGTAAGGCTACATCAACTCACCCCACTGGAAGTAAATGTGGATTCTACTGAGGTAATAATGATGCTTAACAATGATAATTTACATTATTCATCCTCTTTAATGGAATGCAGGTACTTACTTCAGCAGCTGGATAATCCTATAATTACCCACACATACAGGTAGCAAAACTATACTGCACATTATCTAACACGGTTCGCCTAACCATGCTCAAGAATGTACAACAATCTTTGCTCAGCCTCCAGATTTTTTGTTGCCGCAACTCTTGGCTGATCAACAAGGCATTGCCTATCAGCGATTAGTGAAGTCTGCATGCACGACATATTTGTTCTACAGTCCCACCTTTTTGGCATATGATCACTCAGTTGATCAACATTTTGATAACACATTTTGTAATACTATGCAATTGGCTCCTTGTAATATTACTGTTTAATTTCATATAAGTTCTTTTAACGACAAAATATATATATATATTAGAGTGCATACATTTTCCTCAGATATTATGTTCATTCTTTCTCTTGCTATGTAGTATATAAATATCAAGTAGAGAGATCTTATTCAGACTAGCAAGGGTTCTTGATTATCAGAGAATGCTATAACATCTGAATAATGATCGTAAATTTGGTTGGCTATTGGGTAAAGAAAAATATAAAAAATGAATAATATATGCTCAATCGGGTAAGATATGGCGATATGAGCTCATTTCGGTTATAAGTTTGAGCTGAATCAGTTAGAGCGTAAGAAAATCTATCAATATTAAGATGTAAATTACCATCAATCACCATTAATTTTATTGGCTGAATAATTTTTTTTTCTTATTTACAGCTTATTTGGATGGTTGTTACTATAGGTGTTTAACGAGCGGGCTAGGATGGAGCCCGACCTGTTACTGTTCTGGGTTGGATTAGCAGGCTATTAGCGGGTTGTGATTTTTGGATTTTTTTGGGCCAGTCCGGGTTCGGGCTTAATGGGTTCGGGCTTAATGGGTCCAAGTTGTCCATAACGATCAGTTGAATACCTTAACTTGCCATGTGACCAGTCAGATACCTCTACTTGGTAGAAGTATATTCTCTTAAACCCTTTCCGCTGACATGACAAATTTTGTATGTTACACCTACATCTATGCGTGTGAACATCTTGAAAATTAGGTTTATCTTTTTTTTTTCCATAATTCAATGTGGACCCCACCACCTCCTAGAGATCCGCAGACGCCCTCCCTAATTTTTTTCATCTTCTTCGTTACTCCAGCTGCAAGAACACCAAAAAAACCCTCTTCTTCTTCCTTCCAAAGCACCTAAGACCTAGCTAAGATAAAATTCTAAATAATTCCTTGAGCTAGGAGCGCCTCCCCTTCTCTTCTGACTTCATTTTCTTTGTGTTCTCAATTTACAAAAATATACATACACACACGGAACAAAAAGAGGAAAACAATGGAGGAAATGGAAAAAACTTGAGGCGATTTGCACAAAAAAAGTGGAAAAGTAAATTTACACAAAAAGATACATACACACACGGAACAAAAAGAGGAAAACAATCGAGGAAATGGAAAAAACTTGAGGAGATTTACACAAAAAAGTGGAAAAGCAAATTTGCACAAAAATAGAGATAAAAAAAAAAGAGAAGAGGGAGAACATGGTAAAAAACAAACAAAAATCCAATGGACATTCTGAAGTTGTTCTTAGTTCTTCCGAAAAGCATAGGTACAAAAATCCAAAAGCACATATGGAAAATCCTTGTATTCTCATCCTCTACTTTCATTGATTTAGTTCCTGAAAACAATACAAAAGAAGATTTTTACCGTTAGCTTTAGTTCATAGCTTTCTGATCCAAAGAAAATTAAAAAAAAAAGGTTTTTGTTTAGTGTAGTCATATCTAAGAAGAAACCAAAATAGAGTAGATGTGTGAGTTCAACTTGAAATTTTCCGGTGCTTGGTCAGAGTTGGAAGTTCCGTTCGTGTCCGGCGTCCATGGTGTTGGTCCAAATCGGTTTTATGGTGGTTTAAGGTCTGATTTAGGAAAGTGAGGTCTTTTTCTTATTTTTAATTAAAAATAACAACTATTTCTTAATATAGAGTATAATTTATTTAAGAAATACACATGTCATCCAATAATTTATCGGATTGACATGTCATCCGCGAGTGTAACATACACATGAGGCTTATTGAATTAGAGTGTTCACCAGACACACCTGTGTTAAATAGAAGTGTCTGACCGGTCAAATGGCAAGTTAAGGTGTTCAACTGACCGTTGTGGATAACTTGGAGGGACTGTTTATGTATTTCGCCTATTTTTTTAAAAGTAAATTTTATTTTTCTTATTCAATGTTATTGATACTTAAGTATTAGCAAACTTCTAAAGCTTAGAATTAAGAATTAGAATTAAACTTTGAAGTTTAAAGTTTTAAATTTAAAATTTGAATTTTAAAAATTTTAAAATTGAAATTTGAAAGTAAGTGACTACAAAAAATTATTTAATAAGAGCAATAGGCAATATGTAAGGACCAAGCTCCGAATGCTTTCATTTTATATTTTTATTGAATAATATATAATATTTCAAATTAATTTGCAAGTTCTATTAACTTGCAACTGAAAAATTTACAACAATTATAAAAAAAAATATAGTACATCACATGTTTTGCTTCACTTTTGTAAGTTCATCCATGTCAATATGAGGTTCTTGGTTTCAGGCATTGCTTGAATCAGAATCATAAACCATTATATCTCCAATTTCTTGGTCCTCTACTTGATCTACCTCGTCATGTCCTTGATTTTGCCGTTCTGATCTTATCCAATCTTTGAAGCACACTAGAATTTTCAAAGCGTTGCTACCCAATGAATGACGAGTATCTCCTAATTGTTGCGTTGCTTGGCGAAAAGTGCTCTCTGATGCGACTGCTGAAATCAGCACATTTAGCACGTCTCGAGCCATGACCGAAAGAACAAGAAATTGATTTGAGTTGCTCCTCCACCAACCCAGCGGTAGAAATTCCTTTGTGCGGGGCTCTAGTGACTTTTGCAAGTAGAATTGGAGTTCATCAATTTTTTCTGCTACTGGTTTGTTGATGCTCTCTTAGTATAGACCAAACCAAATAATATTCAACACGGCCAATATTATCATCTAAAGTGCCGATCCCAGATGTTGAAACTGAACTTAAAGGAATATTTGCATCTACAACAGAAGAAGCATCAACAATGTTAGCATAATAATTATATAAAGTTTGTAAATATTTGTGTAGATCATAAATACAAGTTTCAATTTCAACAATAAAAGTATATTCTCCTTTCTTCTTCAAATTATGAAGTAAAAGAGAAATTTCAGCAATATGAACTAAACCATTTACAATAGTAGGATAATAAGCTCTAGAAAACTCAAGTGTAGCCACATAAAATTTTTGTAATATAGTTACAACATCTTCAATGACTTCCCAAGTTCTAGATGTTAACAAGCGGTTAGGATCGATACAATGAGAATTAGCAACTTTAATTATAGGAATTTTATTTTAATAACAACATCTTAAGAATAAATAAGTATAAGTCTACCTAGTAACTATTTATTCATGCATGAGTCTTGATTTTAGTCCATACTGTACACATTTTTTCTTAACTGCATTTAATGTAGAACTTCTATTATTTCCTTGAATTACACCAACAACTCTTCTAACTAAAGTGATCTAATCTCTAAAAAATGCAACTCCACTCTTCACAATTAAATTATAAATATGATAAGCATATCTAACATGAAATATTTCAGGAAGTGGTGCTTGTAGGTGCAATTTTAATATTATAGTAGCAACATTGTTGTTAGAAGCATCATCGAATGACATACACAAAACTTTTTCTGCAAGATTATAAATATATAACAACTTCATGAATAGTATTACTTATAAATTCATCGGTATGACTTTGATCTTTATCATATTTAAAAGCAATAATACATTTTTGCATGCAAAAATTATCATCTATCCAATGGCATGTAAAATTCAAGTAATTATTTACATTTACAGCACGACCAATATCAGAAGTAAGAGAAACTCTACAAGAAAGATTGGCGAACTAATAACGTATATATGTCTGATATTGTCCAAAAAGCCTAAAGATATCAGCTCCACAAGTACTTCTAGGAATACCTTTAAACAAAGGTGTTTGCAACAAATTATATGTGATATAAAATGTAACGACCCGACCGGTTATTTTGAGTACCAGCACTCCGTTCAGTAGTCGGAGGCCATGAATAACTTTATTTCAGGTATTATGACTTGTACGCATGGTCGGAATTAAATTTCAAGAAGTCCAGAGTTGATTTGGGAAGAGAATTCTCATTTCGAAAGCTTAAAGTTGAAAGAATGAGCTAGGATTTGAATTTCAAGTAAACGACCTCGGAATCAGGATTTGAAGGTTCCAGCAGGGTCGTATGATGATTTCGGACTTGGGCGGATGCCCGGATCGGGTTTTGGATAACCCGAGAGCGTTCTGGCGCCTAATGTGGAAGTTAGCAAGTTAGAAGAAATTTTATAAGTTTGGCTTGAAGAGTATTTCGATGTTATCAATGTCCGTTTGAAATTTCGAGACTGGGAATAGCTCCGTATAGTGATTCTAGAGTTGGGGGCGCGATCGGAAGTAAATTCGGAGGTCCGTAGACCAATTTGAAGCCATTTGGCTAAAGATAGAAATTTGAAGGTTTTGAAGAGTTTGACCGGGGGGTTGACTTTTTGATATCGGGGTTGGAATCAAATTCCGGAAGTTGGAGTAGGTCCGTAATGTCAAATATGACTTGTGTGCAAAATTTGAAGTCAATCAGACGTGATTTGATAGGTTTCGGCATCGGAAATAGAAGTTGGAAATCTT
>MU747368.1:0-34344 GCA_026770625.1 Nicotiana glauca | reverse complement strand
GGTGTTACTTTTTAGTTGTTGCAGTCGGGAGCCCGCCCGTAGAACGGAGGTGTTACTTTTAAGATGATGCAGTCGGGAGCCCGCCCGTAGAATGGAGGTGTTACCTTTAAGTTGATGCAGTCGGGAGCCCGCCCGTAGAACGGAGGTGTTACTTTTTAGTTGTTGCAGTCGGGAGCCCGCCCGTAGAACGGAGGTGTTACTTTTAAGATGATGCAGTCGGGAGTCCGCCCATAGAACGGAGATGTTACTTTTAAGATGATGTAGTCGGGAGCCCGCCCGTAGAACGGAGGTGTTACTTTTCAGATTGTCGAAGTCGGGAGCCCGCCCATAGAACGGAGGTGTTACTTTTAAGTTGATGCAGTCGGGAGCCTGCCCGTAGAATGGAGGTGTTACTTTTTTAGTTGTTGCAGTCAGGAGCCCGCCCGTAGAACGAAGGTGTTACTTTTAAGATGATGTAGTCGGGAGCTCGCCCGTAGAACGGAGGTGTTACTTTTAAGATGATGCAGTCGGGAGCCCGCCCGTAGAACGGAGGTGTTACTTTTAAGATGATGCAGTCAAGAGCCCGCTCATAAAATGGAGGTGTTACTTTTTAGTTGTTGCAGTCGGGAGCCCGCCCGTAGAACGGAGGGGTTACCTTTTAGTTGTTGTAGTCGGGAGCCCGCCCGTAGAACGGAGGTGTTACTTTTAAGATGATGCAGTCGGGAGCCCGCCCGTAGAACGAAGGTGTTACCTTTTAGTTGTTGCAGTCGGGAGCCTGCCCGTAGAACGGAGGTGTTACTTTTAAGATGATGCAGTCGGGAGCCCGCCCGTAGAACGGAGGTGTTACTTTTTAGTTGTTGCAGTCGGGAGCCCGCCCGTGGAACGGAGGTGTTACTTTTTAGTTGTTGCAGTCAGGAGCACGCCCGTAGAACGGAGGTGTTACTTTTAAGTTGATGCAGTCGGGAGCCCGCCCGTAGAACGGAGATGTTACTTTTAAGTTGATGCAGTCTGGAGCCCGCCCGTAGAACGGAGGTGTTATTTTAAAGTTGTTAATGAAGTCAGGAGCCCACCTGTAGAATGGAGGTGTTATTTTAAAGTTATTAATGAAGTCAGGAGCCCACCTGTAGAATGGAGGTGTTATTTTAAAGTTATTAATGAAGTCAGGAGCCCGCCTGTAGAATGGAGGTTGTTATATTTTAAGTTATGTTAATGAAGTCAGGAGCCCGCCTGTAGAATGGAGGTTAAATTTTAAGTTGAAGAAGTCAGGAGCCCGCTTGGAGAATGGAGGCTGAATCATATTTCAAAGTTGCAGTTGAAGTCAGGAGCCCGCCTGGAGAATGAAGGCTACATTGTCTTAAGTTGTAGTTGAAGTCAGGAGCCCACCTGTAGAGCAGAGGAATACATTTCAAGATCAAATCAGAAGTCAGTAAGGCGGAAGGTCAACAACCAAAAATCCCCAGCATAACAAGGTTTAATGAAGGAAGCAGTAATCCCCAGCGGACAGAACAAATGATGAAACTTGTGCTCAGAAAAAGCAAAAGGCCAGTGTCATACCTAGCAGTTTCCGCAAGAAAGAAGCACCGGAGGAAACACAAGCCGACAAGAAAGCAAGGCAACAAGAGCAAGTTGAAGATAGATAAGATTTGTAGTTCCTAGTTAGTGTAGCTTTTTGTTTTCCTTTTAGCAATGGTGTAATAAGGATGTCGGTGAGCAGCAGCAGCCGCAACAACAGCAGTAACAGCAAAATCACTGTTTCATGGTAGTCCCAGCTACCAAAACTTCCCGAACTACATTGACCTGATTCCCTTTTAGCCAGGGATATGTAGGAGACCTTTTGAAGCAGAGGTTCGGTCAAACCTTTTCAAAAAAATGCATCACACGGAGTACTCAAACGGGTGAAAATCGCGCTCACTTTATCTTTGCACGAAAACTCTTCATATTTTCGGACAAAGAGGGGCAGCTGTAAGAACGTGATTTTGCCCTATATGAGAGTAACTCCCAAAAATCCAAAATAAAATGTTTCGTGTTGTTTGCAAATTTTGCGGAGTTTGTGTTATTTTCCTTTTATGGTTTGCATTTGTGCGTTCGTGTTTATATGTCTAAATTAATAGAAAAATACAAAAAATATATGTTACATGCTTATTTAGGATTTAATCGGGCATTTTGGAATTAATTAAACCGTAGTTTGGTTTTAAAAGAAAGAAAATCACAAAATATATATTTGTTCTATTTTTGTCAATAAGTGTACAATTGCACGATTTTTGTTTCTAATTGGTGTCAAATCTTGTCCATTAATTATTGTTAAGGGTTAATTAATATTTTTAAGTTAACTTTTGGGTTTTACAATTTATTGTAGGATTTTTGTTAATTAGGAATTAAAAGAAAATAAAAGAAAAAGAAGAGAATTGAAAGAAAAGAATAAAATCTGTTTGGGCCAAAAAATATATCCCAATTCATACACCCCTTACCCCAGCCCAAACTACCCTCTTTAACCCGGTCCAATTGATCAGTCTTCCCAGACGTCTAAACGACGTCGTTTTGTCTCACCCAATCCAGACCGTCGATCTCATCAGATCGAACGCTCCCGTCCAGCCTTCATCAACATGAAACGACACCGTTCCACGGCCAGGAGATCTCAGCCGTCCATTGATCATGATCCAATGATCTGAAATCTATCTCCACTACCCGCATTCGACCCGGAACCCGTTCACTTCAAAGACCAACCCGGTCTCTATTTCAAAGCGACGTCGTTTCCATTAATGAATGGATCCAAGCCGTTGATCTTATCAGATCGAACGGCCTGGATTCATTCCACCCTTTCCTATATATATTTCAAACACACCCCCACACCCCCAAGCCAAACCCCACCCTCATCGTCTCTAACTTTTCAAAGACAGACCCGTCCCCCTCCGCCTTTACCCACCGTCGACCACCCACCGGAAATCGCCTCACGGCGGTTCCGGTGGTCCAAACGACCCCATTTTTACACCACTCCTTCCCCATAACCTCCCCATCTCCATTCCACCCTCATCTTCCCTTGAATCTTAGCCCAGGTCTTCGAATAAGCAAAACCCTAACAACCCCTCCGCCGTGTCCGGCGACAAGTCTCCGATGACCTCTAAAAATACACCACAAAACCACCTCAACTTCCTCTTCCTGAATATCCAAACCCCGTCCTTCGAATCATACCAGGGCTCTTCGAATACCGATTTGAAACCAAGAACCCTAGCGCCACCACAATATCCCTTAGTGGCGGCGCCAACCCTAAACCACCCCAAATCAACACCAGTTAACCTCTAGACTACCCTCGTCCCAAATCCCATGAGGTTTCAGCTTGAATCGAGCCAGAAGTTGTCGAATGCTAAACCTACTGGACGAGACCTAAGAGCCAAAAGAATTTGAGGTTGTAATCGACCTTAGTCAAGTGTTCTCAATCGAGAACACTCGATTAAGATCCATTTTGGCTTCAAAACTCAAGTCGAAATTTCAATTGGGGAGGATGGGAGTTAGCCTGTGATTTTAAGGTATTTTCTTTCTTTTTATTTTCTATTTTTTGTTGTTGTTTATCTGTTAAGCCTCGTTGTATCTCATCATCTTTTATTCATTTCTCTCTTCTCCTTCGGACCTTTTTCTGGTCTAGTTTTCTCTGTCGATTAGCATATGTTATAAATTGTTGAGTCGTTTCGTCAAATAGCCCGTGTCTTTAAGTGTATGAGTTCGGATTTTAGTCTGTTTTCCCTTGTTGATTCAGTGTTTTGAATGCTTCATTTTTCTTTCAGTTATAATCAAAATTGCCTTTGAGCATTAGAAGTCAGTTTGTTTTGAAGTTCACCTTATAGTTGAATGGTTTCTAATTTTGTGCTAAAAATCCGGATGTTTCATCTTCTTCTGGTATGTGTTTGCTGTTGGATTGCTTTCACTCATGTCTATCTGCATAGTGATGTTTGCCTTATTTTGTAATTAGTATAGAACTCCTAGGACCTTAGTTGAACAATTCGGATATCACAGGGGTATTTTGGGACTTAAAAAATAGGAAAATGGTTTGAAATTAGTGGTATGTCAGAGGTTACTTAATTAAACATTAAACTAATAGTTGTTTAATAAGGATAGTGGGATGTGAATTGGAATAGTATGGGAAGTGTTGAATATTATAATGAGCCCATAACATTGAGATTAATAATGAATAAAACATATGTTAGTGGGGTTCTAAGAGGATGGGCAGAGTTTTATTATGATTTCTCTGAGTTTTCCGAGGGCACTTAGCAGTCTGTTTCTTGGCATAAATAGGAGTCATTTGGGACTAATTAGGGAGGATTTTTTTGGACTCTAAAAAGTTCAGAGTGGAAAAAGTCTGAGTGGGCTGGATTTTGAACATTAGAAATTCAGCATTGAGAGCATTCTGGAGAGGTTTTAAGCATTCAGTTAGTTCAACTACTAATGTTCCATTGAAAGCTTAAAGTGAAAATCCTGATTCTTAGCTACTGAGTTACTTTCCAGTTCAATTCTGTTTACTGAAGTGTTTGAGGTTCACTGGTTGGTTTTGGGGTTTCAATTGATTGCTGGTGGTTATTTGTTGTTGTTGTTTGGTGTCACAATTGATTTTGGGTTGTGACCGAGGGTTATTCTGGTTTAAAACTGGTGTTGAACTGTTCTGAATTCCATAATTGCTGCTGTTTGGTGCTGAATATTGATGTGTTGTACTGTTGTGATGATCCCTCCTTCTTCTTCTTCTACGTTCTATACCAGGTAAACACTTGACTTCTCACTGATGTAGCTTTGAATGGGATTGAAATAAAGTAATGTCCTGACTTGTGCTCACTTGAGTATCTAACATCAGTAGGATGCTATTTACTTAGTTGTAATGTCAACTACTCAATTGGTACTGTTGTTTAAATGACTTGAACCATTTAGATTTGTAATGGACTGTAGATTGTCATATGTTGGGTTCAGTGAGTTTGTGTTAGATGTGAATCATCGGTTATAATTACTTCCAGTTTAGGATAATAGAATAGATTATGTTAGTAGTAGTTAATCTCTTGTTATCTGTTTTTTTATGCATATGTTCAAATAGTCCACAAATGAGATAGAATATTTAATCAATTCCGGATTAGCATTCAGCTTGGGTTGGTTGAACCGATTTCACGGCAACAACCATTAAATCCTCTTAAGTGATTATAATTCCATAAGCGTTAGCAATAGTTCATGTTACAATAGCCTCATACGGATATGTGTTATGGGCTCACTAAAAATGTGAAAGTAAAGTGGTCGTGTAGAGTTAGCCTTATAATTTGATAAAAATCCAAGAATAAGGGGCTTCAATCGATAATCTTATTCATTGCAAATTGTTGAACACACTTGTACAAATGTAGAGTAACGTCAATAAGCATTTAGTATAGTTAAAATTGCGGATCCGTTTGGTTTAGTGAATTAGCCAATTTACAAGGTTTTCGGGCCTTAGCACTCCATTGAATGGCCCAGGTCCAGTCAGATTCATGTGTTTGTATGGACCTGGGCCAAGGCCTATGACTAACTATCCTTTTGTACAAGTTTGAGTGCAATTTTCCGTTTGTATTTGTTTTAATCTAATAAACTAATAAGTTAGGGCCTTTTCAAGCAGGTTAATTAATTAGGACTTTTCTTTATTTCTAGAGACAAAAATAAATAGCAAATCGTAGTTGCTTTTAGGTTGGCCTTTTAAATAATAAATGAGATGAGCCTCGCTAAGCAAAATATATAAAAATACGGGGCCCTCGTTAAATGTATATATTAAAATACTCAGATTTCGGGACGGGCTGTTTTAGCGAATTTCACGGCCTTCCCCAAAATAATAACGCGTTAGACTCTTTAGAAGCGATTTTGATAAAATTACATTTCTAAATATGGGTGTGCATTTCATGCAACCCAAATCCAAATCCAAAAACGTTGAATAAGAATGTGTTGAGCATCCGGGTGCATTTCATGTGATGTGATCCGAAAACACGTTCTTAAACGACGTTCACTTTTGTAAAAAATAATTAAAAGCGATAAATAATTCTAAAAATTGCACTATAGGTTTAATATGTTATAAATCAGATAAATAAGCCAAATATGACAGTTGAGCGACTGTGCAAGAACCACGGAACTCGGGAATGCCTAACACCTTCTCCCGGGTTGACAGAATTCCTTATCCGAATTTCTGGTTCGCGGACTGTTAAATAGAGTCAAACCTTTCCTCGATTCGGAATTCAACCGGTGACTTGGGACACCATAAATTTCCCAAGTGGTGACTCTGAATCTCTTAATAACGAATCCCGTTTCAATTGTCCTTTAATTGAAAAAACTCCCTTTACTACATCCTTCACGGGGTGCGGTAGCGCCAAAAGGCTCACGGAGCCTTAGATGCTGTGCCATTTTTCGAGAGGTTGTGGTATTTGATACACTAGGCTTATCCACCAAGCCCAATATCACATACTGATTGTTGCTAGACATTCCTACGTAACAGAGTTTATTCAAATGTGCTAGAATAAAATTGGAGGCTCAAGTTGGCTAACTCGTTTTAATCAGCAGAAAATCAAGGACAAGGGTGTAATTCAGTATCAAATTTTCATGTGTTGTATTGAACTAATGGTGCAAACGTTGATTTATGGAAATTGGGCGTATGGGCAGCCCAGCTGGCCTAAGGGGCACTTAATTTGTATGTTCGTATCCTCACTAAGCAAAAGGGCTCATTTTGGGCCCAGAATTGGTTTCCTCTTGTGTTTAATTGATTAGGTCCATTAGTTAGGGGAGGCGAGCCATAATAGATAATAAATAGTTCATGGCCTTCCAAAAGTAATTTGGATTTTTCTTTAAAATTAAAATAGAGGAGTGACAAGACCAACAAAATTTCAAATGCTTGGCCCTCTTTAATTATGCCTTTAAAATATTTAGAATTCAGGATGTGACATTTAGCGAATTTCCATGGCCTCCCGCAAAGTTAATAATACGTTAGTCACTTTAGGCGCGTTCTTTAATAATTTTACCTTCCTAAATTCGGGTGTGCATTTTATGCGACCCAAATCCAAATCCCAAAACGGAATAAAATGTGTCGAGGATCCGGGTGCATTTCATGTGACGTGATCCAAAGACATGTTTTAAACGGCGTTCAATTTCGTAAAAATAATCAATTAGAAGCGGTAAATAATTTAAAATTGCACCACAGGCTAAACATGTACTAAAATCAGATAATTAAGCCGAATATAACAGTTGAGCGACCATGCTAGAACCACGGAACTCGGGAATGCCTAACACCTTCTCCCGGGTTAACAGAATTCCTTACCCGGATTTCTGGTTCGCAGACTGTTAAACAAAGCCAACTCTTTCCTCGATTCGGGATTTTAAATCGGTGACTTGGGACACCATAATTCTCCCAAGTGGCGACTCTGAATCTTTAATAAAAGAATCCCGTTTCGATTGTCCTTTAATTGAAAGAATTTCCCTTATTATACTCCTCCGGGGGTGTAGGTGAAAAAGGAGGTGTGACAGCTCTGGCGACTCCGCTGGGGAGCATTAACCCGGAACCACCGATTCAAGGTTAGAAATTCGAGCTTAGAATACTTGTTATATTTGGCTTTATTTATTATCTAGTTTTATTCACATTTTTGGACCTAAGGTGCTAAATGCTGCTTTTTACCGCTTTGATATTGGTGAACTGTATATAAATTGTTACGAATCCTTCCTCTCTCCGAGTCTTCTACATCATGGAGAAGGGTGCACTTCGTGTGACTTCTCTTATGTTTAGAATTTTTTCCCATTTAGAATGAGGTTCGGATAAGTTGCTAAGTCGGCGGAGCTTCTGTATCCCCGGTACGCTGCCCCCCTCGGCTCGAGTTGTCCGCTCGGGTAAGCCATGTCTAGAACAATAAACCCAGGTTTTTAAACCTAGAAAAACAAAGCCTCATGCCGGATCCCTAGTAGGAACATTTGTTTGCATCATGTGCATTTGACTTTGGAGACTCAACACAGGGGTTGGGTCTGTCTAGGACAGGTGTACCTGAAATATAAAGACCAATATGATGCATCTTACTTGCTACTTGTGCATTTATTTGCTTCGGACTTGCATGCTGACCGGCTTTTGAATATTGGGAAAAGTAATTTTAAAACAAAACAAGAAAAAGAAGAAAAAATAGCAGTTAAGGGAATTAATCACTTGTTTTGAAAGTACCAATGTCCAAATAGTGCAGAAACTCTGCCGGATTTTTTCTAGAAAAAAAGAGTTTTTATTTTTAAAATAGTTTATTTTATTTTTCACTAAAAAAAGAAAAACAAAAAAAGAAGAATTTGTTTTTCAAAAAAAAAATAGTTTATTTGCTGATGAAAAGGAAAAAATATTTTTGCTTTCAAAAATAGTTTGTTCGGCAGAACTACGTAAGTTTGATTCTCACCGGATGTGGGATACGTAGGCAACCCATATCGGGTTCAACTATTCGGAACATTTTTTTAAAAAATAAAAATAAAAAATAATTTATATGGAAAATAAATATCGTTGTTTTGCCATAAGTGACGGTAATGTCATTCTTGTCCAAAATAACCGAATGTCCCCAAAAGGACGTCGGAAGGCCGTTTTTGCAATAACAACTGCCTTTGGTCATTTCTAAAAAAAATTGGCCAGTTAGTAAACACAGCCTTTAAATCTTCTTTGAAGTGTTGAAAGGCCGTATTGATAAGACCGGATATTTTTATGAAATTTTGAGAAACAATGACGATTTTTTAAACAAAAAAAAATAAAAAAGAAAAAAGAAAAGTATTTGTGAGTCACAATCTATTAGTCTATTTTTAGGCTGTATTGCCATTTTGATGTTAGAGTCCTTTAAAGTCCGTTGATCTTATAATAAAATGTATCGTTATAATAAACACATTTTTTTATGGAAAATTAGAAAATATTAAAAAAAAAGATTTTTGCACTTATCTGCTAGAACTACGCTTGGTCTGATTCATGCGGGGTCATGATACGTAGGCAATCTACATAGGATTCGACCGTAACCACAAAAAAAAAAGAGAAGAGAAAAAGGAAAAAAAAAAGAGGGAAAATAAGAGAAAAACAAAAGAAAAGACGGAAAGGCAAGAATCAAGCAATAGAAAAAAAAGAGTGAAGAATGAGAGGGTAAAACAAAGAAAAGGCATGGCAAATAAAGAAGAAAGGAAAGCCGGGATGACGTATGCAACCAAGCAAAGGCATAGTAGAAACGGTTAACTGCTTAGGTGCATTCATTCCCCAAAATGTGCGGTTACCTATCTATTAATGCTCTAACCTCTAACAAAGTTGTTGTTGATGATGATTCCAGGCAGGTGGTTAGTTGACTAGCATTCTGGCAACCCATTTCGACAACACCCGGGCTAAGAACAAGTCGAACATGGTCAACCAGGAGTTAGAAGCAGGCATCCTCGACCCGTCGAGGGAAGAGGAAGAATTGGATGTTAATGCAATGAAGGAAGAGATACATAAGCTAAAGTAGAAAATGGCCGAGATGTACCAGGCTTGGTCAAAGGGACACCCACCACCGACTTACCCTAGTGAACCTTTGATAACTACTATTACCCGCCAGAACTTACCTTCAAAGTGCCAGAACCATGTTCTTACACCCCCTCACTTTGATCTCTCGGTTGAATGCCTCCCAAGAACCCTGAGCAGGAGAAGTTAATTTGAAAGGGTCCAAAGTCTTTGAGGAAGGTTCTGGTGACAAAGAAGTGCAACAATTGGGAAGCTACTCCTCTTCCTACTCGGAGGGAGTTTTGGTAGTGGGTTTTGATTTTCTTTTAGTCGTCTGGTTCGTTACAGGGTTGTGATTCAGGTCCTATGGATGTGTTAAACCTTGTTGTCTTTCTATTTCAACAAAATGCAATTTCCCTTCTCCTTCATTCCTGATGGTTTTATTTTTGTTTTTCTGTACAATTCTTTTAGGCTGGTTTCAATGACATGACATGCATGAGGAATCTTCGGCCAAGTTTTGAAAGCCAATTTAATCTTTAGTATCCAAAATAGAGCTTAATGATACAACACAGATTGATGGGTCAAAGCCCGCCTGGAACAATTGTATTTGATTAATGAGAAACGATTGGCAGCAGTGTGTCATGGCCAATTGTATCAACAAAGAATGGCAAGAGCATATAATAAGAAGGTACGTTCATGAAAGTTCGAAGTGGGTCAGCAAGTGTTGAGATGTATTCTTCCACATCAGGCTGAGGCCAAAGGCAAGTTCGCCCCAAATTAGCAGGGGTCGTTCATCATGAACGAGAGTGTTGTCCAATGGTGCTTTATATTTAACAGACATAGAAGAAAAGTGTGTTGAAATGGCCATCAATTACGATGTGGTCGAGAGGTATTATGTATGATTTTCTTTGGTTTAATTGTACTTGATTGTATTTGGCATATTTTGAAGACTGGAATGATGAAGGCATTTTGTTCTGCTATCTAAACACTTTATCCTTTGCTACCCCTTTGAGCTTCAGTTATTTTCTTTCATACCCTCTTTCGGAATCAATGACAAAAACTCGTAAACACGAACGTGGAAAAGTACGTGAAGAAACGGAGAAGGAAAACAGTGAAATAGAGAGATGAGAAAAATGAAAAAAAAAAGAGAAACGAAAAGAAAAGGAAAAGAGAAAGAAGAAGAGAGAAAAAGGAAGAGGAGAAAAATCACATCAAAGTAATTCCTATACCTGAACTACGTTTGACTTGATCCCGAAAGGGTACGTAGGCAGCCTCTCGCTGAGGTTCAGTCACACCAAAATAAAAGTCCAAAAGTCCCCAAGAAAGAAATTGGGCCAGAAATTGTGGTTGTGGAAGAGATTTGATTCCGAAAGTTGTAATTTTGAACCCACATCGAATTGTTTTTGAGCCTTTGATACCCTTTCTTTCTAACCCTATCCAAAATCCCACATTACGGTCCAAAGAAAGACCTTCTGATCAATCTTCAAAGAATGCCAAGTCAAGCAAGAAGAGGTGATTTATGTTAAGGACAACACTCTGGTCCAAGCGAAAAATGATGAAAATGAGAGAGTCTTTGGTAAAAACC
Organism: Nicotiana glauca; assembly: GCA_026770625.1. Lineage (NCBI taxonomy): Eukaryota > Viridiplantae > Streptophyta > Magnoliopsida > Solanales > Solanaceae > Nicotiana > Nicotiana glauca. The sequence goes on along the minus strand of MU747368.1, from coordinate 23,332 downwards.
CTCACGGGCATCATAAGGCGAAGTGAGTTTGAGAGAAATTAAAAATGAGAGAGTCTTATGGGTGAAAATCCTTGCGGGCACCTTAAGGCGAAAATGAGTCTTCAGATGGACAAATGAGATAGGTCCGTGGGTGAAAGCCGTTTAAGACACCGCAGGACGAACAAGGTTAGAGTCTGGTTGAAGAAATCAGGTTATGGAATTCTGGGGCAACAAAATGTGGCAATTGAAAGTTGATTGGTTGGACAGATTGGGTCGATTAGTCCGAAATGCATGTCATGATCAATGGTACCAGTTTTTTCTACTCAGATAAGTCCCTTTTCCCTTTTCTTTCCTTTTTGTAAATTGTCCGGTTATGGATTATTTTATCATTAACTCTCAAGGTCATTGCATTTTATTACTTTTGAGGTTTGTTCTTCAAGATGTTTCAATGTTAGTCGCATTCAAAACAAAGAAGAAAGGATGTCGAGGCTTACTATCAGTCTCCCAATTACAAAAGCATAGTGGGGCCAAAAAATACCGAAGATGGCATGATGCAAAGTAAGATACAAGGGGTCATCGGAAGTTTCATCGGTGGATTGATTGGGTAGTTTTATGGGAGATGCAAAGTTTCAGATAAAAGGGGTCAGAGATGTGAAACAACAGTCTGGGCATAAAACAATCGGGTCATCGAAGGTCATGGGGTTTAAAAGTCAGTCAGAAAGTTAAGTTGTTCAGGGCTAGTTCGGGAAGAGGTTAAAGCAAAACACAGCAGCGAAGACATCTTCAGCAAGAATGCCATCAACTAACCGCATTTTAAACTAACAAGATTTTTTTTTATTAAAACAGGGGAAGAAAATCTCAGTTGTTTCGTAGGAACCCACCATAAGGAAAGGCAAACACCAAACAGAAAGGCAAGACAACTCAAGTTTCAAGGGAGAGCAAGACAACTTAAGTTTCAAAGGAAAGCACGAAAACACAAGTTTTAAGGGAAAGTGGTTTCTGAAGGAAGATAATTCAAGTTTCGAAGGAAGATAATTCAAGTTTCAAGGGAAAATGGTTCGAGATGCAAGGGAAAACAATGCCAAGTGACAAAAGAAGACATTTTTTAAGTTGTTGAAGTCGGGAGCCCGCCCGAAGAACAGAGGCGTTACCTTTTTAAGTTGATGAAATCGAGAGCCCGCCCGAAGAACGGAGGCATTGTCTTTTAAAGTATTGAAGTCGGGAGCCCGCCCGAAGAACGGAGGCGTTACCATTTTTAAGTTGTGAAGTCGGGAGCCCGCCCGAAGAACAGAGGCGTTATCTTTTTCAGTTGTTGAAGTTGGGACGTCGCCCGAAGAACGGAGGCGTTCTCTTTTAAAGTTGTTAAAGTTGGGAGCCCGCCCGAAAAATGGAGGAGTTATCTTTCAAGTTGTTGAAGTCGAGAGCCCGCCCGAAAAACGGAGGCGTTATCTTTTAAAGTTGTTGAAGTCGGAAGCCCGCCCGAAAAACGGAGGCGTTATCTTTTAAAGTTGTTGAAGTCGGGAGCCCGCCCGAAAAATGGAGGCATTATCTTTTAAAGTTATTGAAGTCGGGAGCCTGCCCGAAAAATGTAGGCGTTATCTTTTTTTAAAAGTTGTTGAAGTCGGGAGCCCGCCAAAAAATGGAGGCGTTACCTTTTAAAGTTGTTGAAGTCGGGAGCCCGCCCGAAAAATGGAGGAGTTATCTTTTAAAGTTGTTGAAGTCGGGAGCCCGCCCGAAAAACGGAGGCGTTATCTTTTAAAGTTGTTGAAGTCGGGAGCCCGCCCGAAAAATGGAGGCGTTATCTTTTAAAGTTGTTGAAGTCGGGAGCCCGCCCGAAAAATGGAGGCGTTATATTTTTAAAGTTGTTTAAGTCGGGAGCCCGCCCGAAAAACGGAGGCGTTATCTTTTTTTAAAAGTTGTTGAAGTCGGGAGCCCGCCCGAAAAACGGAGGCATTACCTTTTAAAGTTGTTGAAGTCGGGAGCCCGCCCGAAAAATGGAGGCGTTATCTTTTAAAGTTGTTGAAGTCGGGAGCCCGCCCGAACAATGGAAGCGTTACCTTTTAAAGTTGTTGAAGTCGGGAGGCCGCCCGAAAAACGGAGGCTTACCTTTCAAGTTGTTGAAGTCAGGACCCTGCCTGAAGAACAGAGGGAGTACAATTCAAATTTTATCTTTCAAATTCTTATTAATCTCTGGTAATATGATGCCCGGACACCAAACTGGGACAGAAAAGTTTCTTGGTTTTGTCTATTTTGTTGAAGTCAGGAGCCCGCCTGGAGAATGGAGGCGTACCTATTGAAGTCAAGAAGTCAGGAGCCCGCTTGGAGAATAGAGGAATACATTTGAAGTCAAGAAGTCAGGAGCCCGCCTGGAGAACAGAGGAATACATTTCAAGTCAAGAAGTGAGGAGCCCGCCTGGAGAGCAGAGGAAGACGACAATGATCAAGAGAAGACATTTAAAGGATTAGGATTCAGATACCCCCCGAAGAAAAGGGAGAACATCTCAAGAAGTTGGTGTAAAGCAGCAACAATGGATTTCACCAAGAGAATACAAGGCAACAAGAAACACAAGAGCAAGTTTGAAGGTCTAGATAGGATTTTTGTAATTCATAGGTCATAGCTTAGCCTAGCTTCTTTATTTTTCTTTTACATTGGTGTAATAAGGGGTCAGCAAGTAGCAGCAGCAAGAGCAACAGTAACCACAGCTTCATGGTAGTCCCAGCTACCAAAATTTATGAACTACATTGACCTGATTCCTTTTTAGCCAAGGATATGTAGGAAACCTTTGAAGCAAAGGTTCAGTCAAATCTTTCAAAAAATGCTTCACACGGAGTTACTCAAACAGGCAAAAATCGCTCGTATCCGCTCACTTTATCTTTGCACGAAAACTCTTCGTGTTTTCGGGCAAAGAGGGGCAGCTGTGAGCACGTGATTTTTGCCTCACATGAATTACTCCCACAAAATCAAAATAAAAATTGTTTGTTTTATTGTGTGCGATTTTGTGAATTTTTATGGTGTTTTCTGTCATTATTTGTATTTCTGTCCGTGCATGTTTATGTGTTTAAATTGATAAAAAAATATAAAAATATGCTGCATTCGCATTTAAGATTTGATTTCACTTTTTTAGAGTAATTAAGAAATTTGTCGTTTTACAAAAAGTGAAAAAATTCAAAAAAAATAAATAATGTTTTTTGCATTTTTAGTATTTAATATTGAATTTTGTGTTTTCTTTTTTACTTGATATTTAATTATGTTTGTGTTAATTAGTATTTTTAGGATAATTTGGACAAGGATTAATTTAGGTTTGTATTTTATTTTTATTAGAATTTTTAGAAAATAAAAAGAGAAGGGAAATAAAGAAGAGAATTCGGAATTGGACCAAACTCCATATTCTTGAAAAGGCCCAAACCAAAACATACCCAAACCTACCCAAACAAGCCCAAAATCAACCCCAACCCGGTCCAAATCAGTTGGTCTTTCAGACCATCTAAACGACGTAGTATTGCTCCATCCACTCCCCATCCAACGGTCAGAAGCCTTCACCCTTACACGTATGCAGCCCCGACCCGCTTCATCCAAGACCGACCTAGTCTCTCATTTAAAGAAACGACGTCGTTTTCATTAAACAATGGATCCAGGCCGTTGATCTTAATTGATCTAACGATCTGGATTAAATCTTCCCCCCAGTATATAAGGCTCCAAACGACCCCAGCTCCCCAAGCCAAACCCTACCCTCCCTCGTCTTTAACAGCTCAGATACAAGCTCGTCTATCGCTGCCTTCCCCCACCGCCCTCCGCCCACCGAAAATCGCCTCACGGCGGTTCCAGTGGCCCAATGACCCCCAAATTTACACCATCTCTTCACCTCAACCTCCCCCATCTCCATGCAAACCTCAGCTTCCCTCGAATCCTAGCCCAACCCTTCGAATATTCGAAAATCCAAACGACTTTTTCGGCACCACCTCCGATGGTCACCAAGTTAACACCTTAGCCTCGCCTCCACCTCCTCATTCCAAATACCCAAGCACCTTCCCTCGAATCTGCCTAGAATTTGTCGAATATCAATTTAAGGCCAAGAACCCTAGTGCCGCCACAAGATTCCCCGGTGGCGGCGCCACCTCCAAACCGCCCCAAATCAACACCCCATAATCTCCCCACCTTCCTTTACCACAAGCCCTAACCTATTTCATTCAAACATGGCCAGGTCTGATCGAATTTCAAATCCAAAGGTTTGAGCCCTAAAAGCCAAGTCCAAAACCTGAGGCTGCAGGAGTTTTGAGATTGATTTTGTCACTCAAATAAGTTCCTTCACTTGTTCTTGATAAAGAACAAGTGATTGGCCTTATTTGGTGATTCAATCGAAGGGTCAGTCAAGTTAAAAGCCTTGAATCGGTGAGTTTTCTTTTGTCCTCGCTTCTTTCTCCGACCGGTATTATTCGTGGTTCTTTTCCTCCTCTTCTGCTTCTATGTTTGTTTCGAATGTCAAGAGTGTCTGTTTGAACTTGTTGAAAATTTTCAAGCATGGTTTCTCCCTCTAGACTATCTAGGGTCCATTTTGTCAGTCTTTCAGTTCTCGACTTGCTATTTTTCCTGTTCTTAATTTTATTTTTAAAAATTATAGCATTTTTTTGTTAATTAGCTTGTATTGGACCTTAGATAATTTGATTAATTTGTTAATCCAGTTTGATAGTTGGCTTAAAAGAAATCAACGGTTAGCTTGTATTTCGGATTTGTTTAGCTTCTCACTCAAATTAGCCTTATTAGTTTTCTGACTTTTGGTTTAGATTTTGGGCTCAAGGTTGAACCATCCTTTAGGACTATGCCATTGTTTCAAATTGATTCGTAGGTAGTCTTAGACATAAAAGATAATTAACAGGGGTGTAGAGGGTAATTTGGGAAGTTAGATAAGCAAAGCCTCAATAATTGAAGTGGGGAAGGCTGCTAATAACAAGGATAATGGTGCACTACTGAAATTAAATAATGAGCACTAGGATAATGGATAATTAACAATTGAAAAGCTGAAACATAGTGGGAACATCACTAATTGGTGCCCTTTAAAAGGGCTGGTCTGAGTTGAAACACGGGAGAACATTTTATGATATATAGAGAGCATTCTAAAAAGAAAAGGGGAGATTTTTAAGAAAAAAAATTCAGAGAAAGAGTATTGAAGTTCATTAATACATACACTGAAATTCTACTGCTGCATTGGTTTTCCTTTGATCCTTTTTCAATTCTGAAATCAGTAGCTGAGGTTCAAAGATTCATGTTTAATTTTTGAGTTTCAATTCAGTCATTCAAGCTATTTGTTGTTGAGTGTTGAAGTAATTTTTCTGGTCTATTGGTGTCATTTGCTGTTTTGAGCTGTGTTATTGTTGTTGTTCTGTTGTTGAACCTATTATGTCTATTGCTGAGATTTTGTAATTCTTTGGCTATTCCAGGTACATGATCTTGAAACCCTATTGTTTGTAAAGTTCTCTTTGAAGAATGAAAAAATGAGAATCAGAAGTTAACAACATAATGTCAATATTTTGAGGATTTAGTCATCCTAATTTTCTTGCTTTATGAGTTATGTTGTCTAATTGAATTTATAGTTTGTATAGATAAGTTTCATTATTGTATCTAGTCTGGGATGTCATGAAAACATGGAATACAGCTTGTTTGGTTTGAACTGGTAGTTTAGATTTTTGTATTGCATCATTTAAATACTGGACTGTACAGGACATTCTTTGTCATGTAGCTCATTTAACTTATAATGTTCCTGTAAGTATATAGTTGAATGCTCCAGTTAGGTTGGTTTGGTTTGTTTCAGGGGGTAAAATCATGTACTGATTTAATATTTAAGGGCATATGAATGTGTCAAACTTTAAAAACGAAGTGAAAATTGGGTGCTCACTTAGTCGACTTAAGGGAAAAAATAGAATTGGAATCATGATTAGCTGTTAGTGTATCAGTAATTTGTCAATTAATATTGCCTCATAATTAGCATGTTAATGTACTTGAACAAAGAATTGGTTGAATTAGTTGTCAGTTTAATAATTTCCATTTGAATTGTGTGGTTAATCATTGTTGATTCTGCAAGATAAGTTGAGGGCTTTGTGTTGGGTGAGACTCGATGCTGAGTCTTGAACTCCAGTTTTGGACTTGCACGTCTTAGGCTCACAGAGCCTTAGATGATGTGCCATTTTTCGAGAGGCTGTGGTATTTGATACACTAGGCTTATCCACCAAGCCCAATATCACATACTGATTGTTGCTAGACATTCCTACGTAACAGAGTTTATTCAAATATGCTAGAATAAAATTGGAGGCTCAAGTTGGCTAACTTGTTTTAATCAGTAGAAAATCAAGGACATGGGTGTAATTCAGTCTCAAATTTTCATGTGCTACATTGAACTGATAGTGCAAACGTTGATTTATGGAAATTGGGCCTACGGGCGGCCCAGCTGGCCTAAGGGGCACTTAATTTGTATGTTCGTATCCTCACTAAGCAAAAGGGCTCATTTTGGGCCCAGAATTGGTTTCCTCTTGTGCTTAATTGATTAGGTCCATTAGTTAGGGGAGGCGAGCCATAATAGATAATAAATAGTTCATGGCCCTCCAAAAGTAATTTGGATTTTTCTTTAAAATTAAAATAGAGGCGTGCCAAGCCCAACAAAATTTCAAATGCTTGAAATTCGGGGCGTGCCATTTAGCGAATTTCCATGGCCTCCCGCATAGTTAATAATATGTTAGTCACTTTAGGCGCGTTCTTTAATAATTTTACCTTCCTAAATTCGGGTGCATTTCATGCGACCCAAATCCAAATCCCAAAACGTTGAATAAAATGTGTCGAGGATCCGGGTGCATTTCATGTGACGTGATCCAAACACATGTTTTAAACGGCGTCCAATTTCGCAAAAATAATCAATTAGAAGTGGTAAATAATTTAAAATTGCACCATAGGCTAAACATGTACTAAAATCAGATAATTAAGCCGAATATAACAGTTGAGCGACCGTTCTAGAACCACGGAACTCAGGAATGCCTAACACCTTCTCCCGGGTTAACATAATTCCTTGTCCGGATTTCTGGTTCGCAGACTGTTAAACAAAGTCAACTCTTTCCTCGATTCGTGATTTTAAACCGGTGACTTGGGACACCATAATTCTCCCAAGTGGCGACTCTGAATTTTTAATAAAAGAATCTCGTTTCGATTGTCCTTTAATTGAAAAAACTCCCTTTATTATGCTCCTCCGGGGGTGTAGGTGAAAAAGGAGGTATGATAACTCCTTTCTGATCAAAGTCCTCGAGGTCGGGTACCACCTCAGGATTGGCGATGATGGTGTTGGCTTCCTGGAGCCTAACTCCTTTCTGATGAAAGTCCTCAAAGTTGGGTACCACCTCGGGATTGGTGATGATGTTATTGGCTTCCTGGAGCCTAACTCCTTTCTAATGAAAGTCCTCGAGGTCGGGTACCAACTCGGGATTGGAGATGATGTTGTTGGCTTCGTAGAGCCTAACCCCTTTCTGATGAAAGTCCTCGAGGTCGGGTACCACCTCGGGATTAGCGATGGTGCTTTTAGTCAACTTTGAGACAGGTGAATCGTCAATGTTTTTTCCATATATATACAAGGGTGTTTTTGCTTTTTGGATATCCCACCATTTTAAGTAGTTGCCTTTCTCTCTTTTTGCGTTAACCCCTTCACTTTTCAGTACTATCGTACTTGCACATATTCCTGCTTTAGTTCTCTAATTTTGCCATAGCCATGACTGCCTATATCAGGGTCTGCCCGGTAGAGAGGGGAGAGCTCCTCCTCCGCCATTCAGGACCAGCGAGAGTATGCCTTGAAGATTGCTTCCTCGATAGGAGAAGAACATCTTGGGTTAGTGAGAAAAAACTACAGATGTGGGGAAAAGATAGTGTTACGAATACTTTCCCCAGGCGAGGGCATCATAGATCATGCTGATGGGTTCTTGAATGTGCACATGTATCCTTTCATACTGGGCCCCCTCAGTAGGGTTGTGCTCGACTTCTGTTTAGACCTCCGGGTTACCTTGGTGCAGATCTATCCATTGTTTTGGTGAATAATATTAATGGTGAGATTTTTTTGCGGAGAAAGCGGGGCTTGAATTTACGCTCAGTCATCTCATTAGGCTATATCAGCCCTTTCACCATCGAGGTCTACTAACCTTGCGATGTCGATCAACCACACCCTTCGTTATCGATGATAAGGAAGATGCAGACTAAGGGTGGATGAGTCGCTTCGTCCGAGTGCAGACCGCTGACATTATCCCCATAAAGCTTATGCCATTCCCTGAGGAATGGAATTATACACGTAAGTGGCGCATTTCGTGCCTTCTCCGTTTTGCTTATGGCGAGAATTGGTTTCGTAACCGTGACCTCCTTTTCTTTTTATAGTGGTTTCACGGGCACCGAGCGATGTTCCTGATTTTCCGTATTGGGTCTGAAAGTTGGTGACCCACTCAACCTATGACGATCACAAGTGGCGAGCTTTGTCCTAGGGCAGATGGGAAGCAAAACATCATGGTGAGTTATGCGTTATACTCTCCCCTCCCTTCCTTCGTTTGGAAAGTCATTTTCCCTTTATACGTATTAAGCTTGTGTGTTGTAGGTATCGGAGAGCCTTTCAAGGCTATGCAGCGCTCCCCTGGAGAGGGGGAAAGGTTGTCAGATGCCGGACTAAAGAACGACAACAATAAGTGAGAGGTTCTTTTTCAGGGTGATAGTGCTCAAAGCAAGGTAGAACGGGATTGGGGCTTCAGGGCGGAAGCATCGTCTGAGCCTACCGTGTTCACGGTTCCTGGTTCTGGAAATAGGGTTTCTCCATTGCTTTTGCCTTCTTTTTCCATCGATAGTATTTCGGGAGATGCTAGAAACCCGGTATTGCATACACCGAGCGATCATGCTTTGACTGGAGTTAGCTCTTTCAGGGCTAAAGGAACTGGATTGGCAGGTGTGCGATCGGCCTTTGAGGAAGTCTGACGTCTTCACTTTGTCGTGAGTTTTATCACAGGCCTTTCAAGCTTCGTGACTTCCCTTTCTTACTGGGTTTTCTTTTACAAGACTTCGACAAGCTTAAGTCCGGTCTGCTTCGTCATGAAGCCAGGCTACGAAAAGCTCTAGATGAGGAGAGACACCTTAGGCTCCTTTGTGATAAAAAGGAGGTCGAGTTGGTATACTTGCGGTATGAGATGGGCCAGAACTTGAATTATGAGTGCTACTTAAAGGAGCAGGTAGTTTTCCGTCCAAGGTAAGTATGCGTTCCGCCTTTTAGCTTCTGAGGCTAACATTTTGTATATCCCAGTTGCAGAATAAGATAGAAGACCTGGAACGTCTTTGGGATGAAGCTGATCGAGCCAAGAATGACTGTGATGAGATAAGCGTTCGGGTGGAGGTTCATGCTTTAGAGGAGAAGGGTGACTTAGCTAAAGTTCCTGCCTTTGAGGTTCATTTCCTCTTGGCTCGTGACAATACTTTAGTTCAAGCGGATATGATCACGAAGCTCGAATTTGAGATTTCGAAGGTCAAGGTTGAGATCGTTGACGTTCGGACTGGAGCAGTACTGAGCCGAACTAAGGCTGATCAGGAGATGGCAATTTATTTAAAAGATGCTACTGATGCTCAAGCCGAGTTGAGAAGGATCCTCGATCGCGAAGAGAGGATTAAAGAATATGCTCATTGCAAGTCTCAAAGAAAGACTCTCGAGGAGATTTGTACTAGGGGATTTATTCTCTTGGAAGAATTGGCGTGAGCGAGGGCTAGGGCGAACGAGTGTGATGCTCGGTTACTTCTGTACGACACCAAGGAAAGTGAAGATTAGGCCGGCAAGCCATAGCTCCCAAGGGGAGGGCGTAGATTTTGCCATTTTGTATGTAGCTTTTTCAAAGCATATTTGCAGATGGAGACTATGTTTTTTCGCATATGTGTATAAAAGAAAACCTTATGGATTTACGTCTTTTGCACCCCTTTCTGTCTCGAATTTGGACAAGTGAATTGGTCTCGGAGCTGGTGAGAATCCTTAGATTCATGATATGGCCCTGTGCTCATTAGGCTAATCGACAATGACTCTTACGCTTTGCCCTTAGGCATATGTAGTTAACTATATTGGGTTTAGTCTCCAAGTCGGGTTTCGGCTCGAGCTCAATTGACCCTCAAGTTTTCAGATTTGTGTGAGCTGGTGACAATGGCTCTTACGCTTTTCCCTTAGGCGTGTGTAGTTAACTATATTGGGTTCAGTCTCCGAGTCGGGTTTCGGCTCGAGCTCAATCGAACCTCAAGTTTTCAGATTTGAGTGAGTTGGCGACAATGGCTCTTACGCTTTGCCATTAGGCATGTGTAGTTAACTATATTGGGTTTAGTCTCCAAGTCGGGTTTTGACTCAAGCTCAATCGACCCTCACGTTTTCAGATTTGTGTGAGCTAGCAACAATGGCTCTTAAGCTTTTGTTCGATGCGACCTTTTAGTATATGTGGGCTGGCAACAATGGCTCTTATGCCTTGGGTTGAAAGAGACCTTTTATTGGCTTTATTTTTCCTTAATAAGGATAAATAGCGTTTGACTGACTCTTTGACGGCTTAATAAAAAATCGCGATTGTGAGTCGTTATATGGCGATGATCGAGCTCCTCGGGAGGTTTGGCACGGAGGTTGAGTATCTCAAAGCCGATGTTTAGGAGCTGACATGGTCGAAGCTCTCTTGCATGTATCGAGGGTAGCATGTTTAACTGGTTCTTTTTGAAGTAGATTCGAACTAATTAAAGTCTTGTGATTTTGTAGCGATGGTCGGGCATCCCCGAGTCACGTTAGTTTGGCTGGTACAACCGTGTGGATGGAGCCACTTGTGTTCGGACGAAGCCTTTGAGTCCCGAGTGAGATATTTTCGGCATCTATATTGAGGGTATGCCTTTTTAGGGGTCTTATAAGTCCGATATATAGCCAAAACTTTGAGACCAGGTTTATGCCTTAAGTAAGATCTTACAACTTTTTCATGCCTTTGAGGTCTTACAATTTTGGATACTTGGTACAAGTACTGTTCATGCCTTGCTTGAGGTCTTACAGATATAGTTGTTGCTTTAAGTAGGTCTTACGAGACCAGGTCTGCCTGCTCGGGGTCTTATGACCTCGGGTTTTCTAATGAATGGCGATTGGCGATAATTCCCAAGTCTTCGGGGGTACCTTGGCTCAAAAGCCGTTATTGGTAAACTTTGTATTGCCTCGTTGAGGGCTTACAATTTCGGAGATCCTAACCCTGAGGTCGTGCATTTTTTGAGATTTTGATGTCAATCCCCAAGTATTCGGGGCACTTTCGGCCTTGGAGACGTTTTGTGATTTTCATGTTGCCTCATTGAGGGCTTTTGAGCTTAGAGTCCTGACCCGGAGGTCGTTCATGTGTTGAGTTGTTGACGCCAGTCCCCAAGTGTTCGGGACGTTCTCGGCGGAGAAGTAGTTTTTGTGGAGGTGTCGAGCTTCTTTTGGAGTGTGAGATTCTTTGACAAAAGATATTCTTCAATTATTTGGTACAAGTGTACATGTTTTTGCCGTTGAGGGTCCGGCTATACGGACACAGTTCGTTCCACCGTTTGGCTCGGTACATCGTTTTCCTATTGGGACCCCATTTGGCATTTCTTAGCTTTTTTGAGTGTATGACCTTTCGGGGGGATGCCCCCAGTGTTCGGGGTTGATTGCAAAAGAAGCCTTGAACACTTGTTGGATCTTCCTTAGGTAGCATATAAGTGTTGCCTCGTTAAAAATCTTGCCGGTAAAACCCTTTTTCGGAATAAAAACTCGGTCGAAGGAAAAAAGTGCAACAGATGCTTTAAAAACTTAAGGTCTTCGAGCTGAGTTAGAGCTTTGACTACTTCGATCGGGCGCCTGCACGAGGGTTAGTATGAAATATGAAATGAAAAGGGAGATGGTTATACCTTAGTGTGGGATGTGCCAGCGATGTTTCGAGGATTGATATGTCCTAGTTACTCGTAAAGAGGATGCGGTACGGTCCTTTAATTTTTTTAATCGGGCTTAATCAAAGGTGTTGTTTGATTACCCTTTGGCTCTTTTGCGGGTGGAGGTATTGGTGCCGGTGCCACATCGTGTACCGCAAATATTTCCCTTGTCGTATGTTGTTCCCCATAGACGATTTTAATCCCATCCTTTGTCAGGAATTTCATCATTTGGTGTAGAGTGGACGGAACTGCTCTCATGCAGTGTATACATGACCGTCCAAACAAGGCGTTGTACCTCATGTCTCCTTCTATGACATGGAATTTGGCATTTTAAGTTGTGTCAGCCACGGTGACTGGGAGGGTGATTTCTCCTTTCTCACTTGCCATGCTAAATCGTTGAGGACTGAGTGGCGGGCACGATTAGGTCAAGCAGTCCGAGTTGCTCTATCACCCTCGACCTGATAATGTTGTCCGAGCTACCTGGATCTACGAGCACATTTTATTTGTAAAGAATTTACAAGGAAAGAGATTACCAGTGCGTCATTGTGAGGTTGAGACAAGGTATTAGTGTCCTCTTCCTCAATGTGAGGGCATCCTCGAGTATATACTCCCGGGTTTGCTTTTCTCTGGTGATGGATATTTTTGTCCTTCTCATCACGGGTTCCTACGGGGCATCGATGCCTCCCTAGATCATGTGGACGACATGTTGTGGCTCATTTGTTTCATTATTCTTGGCCGTCTCTCTTTCTCGAAACTGATTTTTGGCTCGATCACTGAGGAATTCCCGGAGGTGACCTTTGTTAAATAGTCGGGCTACCTTTTCTCGGAGTTGGTGGCAATCCTCGGTCATGTGGCCGTCTGTGTTGTGAAACGCACACACTAAGTTATGATTCCTTTACGAAGGATCTGATTGTACGGGCCTGGGTCATCTGGCATCTTTGATTTTACTAATGGCGAACATGATGTCTGATACATCGACATTGAAGTTGTATTCTGATACACGTGGTGCCCCCGTTGGCCCTGCATTCCCATCAAACCCAACTCTGCTGATGAGTCCCCGAGGATTCTGTCCTCGATTCATCAGTCGATCGTTGCGAGGTGGTTGCGCCTTGGGGCGTTTCTTCTGTCTTCAGTATATGGCTGATATCTGTCTTTATTCGGCTTTGGCTCCTTCGCCAGAAGCCTACTTGGGTAAACTGAGCCCGAGGGGGCTCCTAGTTGGTCATCCTCGACCTTGATCTTTGATTGTTATCGGTTGTGGACGTCTGACTAGGTCGCAGGGGGATACTCGACCAAATTCTGTTTCAACTGCTTGGAAGCCACCGAGCTCCGTTCATTAGCCCTTGAGTGAAGGTATGCACCGCCAAGTCATCAGAGACTGGCGGTAGTTCCATTCGTTCCACTTGGAAGCGAGATACGAACTCTCACATCATTTCGTTCTCCCTCTGCTTGATCTTGAACACGTTAGATTTCCTTGTTGCTACTTTGATGGCACCGGCGTGTGCCTTTACGAAGGAGTCTGCCAGCACGACAAATGTGCCTATGGAGCTGGGAGCTAGGTTTTTATACTATATCATGGTCCCCTTAGAGAGTGTTTCCCTGAACTTCTTTAGTAAGACGGACTCGCTCTCGTCGTCCTTTATGTCGTTGCTCTTCATAAGTGTAGGCGGTAACGTGCTCATTGGGGTCTGAGCTCCTGTTGTATTTCGGGAGTTTTGTCATTCTGAACTTCTTCGAAATGGTTTCGGGGTCGCTTCCTTTGGGAAGGACCTTTGTATGAACTTCTTTTAATCCACCCCTTTCAGGACCGGGGGAGCGCCCAAAATTTGGTCAACCCTTGAGTTGTAGGTCTCAACTTTCTTGTCATTGACCTCTATTATTTTCTCGCTCGATTCAATCCTTTTGGTAAGGTCCTCGAGCATTTTTACAATGACAGGATCGACTATTGACCCGCTATTGCTCGATCTCTCCAGCACCTGTTCGGCCGGGGGGCGGTCCCCGGTGCTACCGTACTAGGTGTTTTCTGGTGACTTTTGCAGCTGAGCGACAGCCATCTGTTTTGCCTGCAACATTTCAAAAATAACATGAAGGCTAAACTCCCGTTCTTCCCCAGTTGGGGTTTTCTGAGCTCCTTGTTGGTCTCCTTGGCGCACGCTCCTGTTGGTGTGTGAGCTTATATCGACCTGTTGGGCGTCACCTGAACCTATGTCCACTGGCATTGGTCCCGACGCGTTCTTGAGGTTTTGTGGTGGCACACCAACATTTGGAGCAGCCACACCGTTCTCTCCGTGATTTTCAAGATTATCGTTTTCAACTCTATTTACCGAGCTAAACATTTTAACCTGAAATCCAAGATCTTGGACAAGAAAAAGCGTGAAGGATAACTTGCATTATGTAATGAAACCAACAAGAAAATAATCACTATTATTTTTAGCCCCACGGTGGGCACCAAATTGTTTACCGTAAAAATGGTAATAACAATTAAATTTGTTGATGGGACTCTAAAAATACGTGATCTATTTTTATGCTAGTTGTTAAGTAGTTGAATCTAGATATGTGAGACTTAGAGACAAAATAAAGTTAACGAGAAAGCTTTAATCAAACCGATAGGCTAGTTATTCGGGGCCTCGATCTTGTTGATTTGGGGTCTCGATGTCGATTCCGGGGCTTGGTTACGAGCTATCGAGGGTGATCGGGGTAGGGCTAACAATTACGAGATAATTAAGAGAGGCTCTTTATGGCCAATGGTAAGCAATAAATGAAGAACAAGTATGAAGATAACAAATGAGAGCAATAGTATGGAGAATGTATATTAGAGAGCAAAGAGAACGTTCTTGTATATTTCGTGTGGAGTAGTTGGAGCAACAGTGGTTTACAAAATAACAAGGATCCTCTTTATATAGGAGGGGAATCCCAACATATTACAAAAAATATTAATTACAAAGATACAGAGATGTGACAACTAGATGGCACCCTGATTCGGGTCTTAGAGTAGCCCACTAGGCTCTATCAGTCCTAGCCGTGCACCTAGGGAGCTTCCCATTTCTACCCTTACCGAGGTCGTTGTTATCCTGAGTCCGAGTATCGACAACACTTGAGGGAGGGTACTCGGTCTGTGGTTTCGAGCTTTCGAGGTGATCTTCCGAGATGCCTTAACAACGAGAAATTGCTCCCCCACCCCCGATTTTGATGTATACAATATAGAACAAAATAAAACTTAAGATGAGAAACTTAATTTTATCTATCTAAAATCATCTTCATTTTTATAAATTTTAAAAAAGAATTGTCTATATTCTATCGTTTTCCGAAAATACAAAAAAAAGTTATATTATTTTTTTCTTCAAATTCATTATTTTAATTAGTAGAGTGTCAATTAAATAATATATTTAATAAAAACATAACTAATAATTTTACAAATACGTTTATAATTAATTAAAGCTATTAAATATCTACTTTAAAATATCAATTTAAGTAGGACATGAATTCGAAAGAAAAAAATCAAATTTGAAATTTCACTAAAATTTAAATTGAAGATGAAGTTGTGTATGGTTATAAATTTTGCAACATATTTGAATGTCTTTTTTTCAAAACCATGAAACATGATTTACACCCCACAACTTGTAAAAATTATCAAAATCACCCCAATTTGGTTATCCAACTTGAAATAAACAATCAAAATGTTATTGTTTAACAGTTATCATATTTTGCTTTACTGCAATACACAGAAGATGCAAAATTAATATCACATTTTCTAGTTCTACTAACATACAGAGAAGGTGCAAAAGCAGGCATAGCCACATATTTCTCATAACCATATAATCAAACTTTCAGTAGGCAGAGTTCAAGTATTAACTAGGACTAATGTTCCACCATCAGTTGCCAAAGATGTATCTTCCAAAGATGAAAAATTAATGATGTCATTTTATAAATTTTAAAACTCTAGGGTAAATTTATAAAACTAAAAACTAGAAAATTTCCATTTTCAATTGGTTCAAATTTGAAAATTTTGAAAATGAATTTTCAAGTGAAAAAAGTAAAATTAGTAAGAATGAGATAACCAAACATTGTTTTAAAAAAAATTAAAAAGAAAAAAAAATTGTATGTCCAAATGGACTCTAAATTTGTTCTCCATGCCTAATATAGTCAAATTGTGTCATAATTATCCAATCAAACTTTGCATTAATTATCCATTTCATTTTTTCAATCTAATCCAACCACCACTACTACTGCTATTACCATCATCCTATACATACCAAACTCCCTAGCCAGTAACCCCCACCAGGGACGGCTCAACACTATTGGAGACCTAAAGCCAATCTAGCATAAGAGGCCTTTAACAATTTTTTCAAAAAAAAAATTCTTATATATTATGATCTATTTAAAATATAATTTTCTAGATTTTTGAGATGCAAAATTATGAATAATTATTTTAATATAAATTTCTCTAATAATCAATTGGTAATATAGATAATCCATTCAATCTTTCTTGCGCCGTGGTTGATTTTAAGTAAGATTTTATCAATTTTAGTTTTAAAAAACTTCTTTCTAGTTTCTAGTTTGTGGTCGAGGACGGCCAAAGGTAATTATTACATGAACTAGTATTATTTTTTTATAAGCAATATAAGTATTTGAAAAAGAATCAAGTCTTTTTTGTCTGGTTGAGTATATCGACTAGAGTATTATCGGTTCTTCTTTTTTGAGATTGTATCAATGATTCAACTTTTTTATTTCCTTTAAGTTTTGAATAACTGAATTCATACTTTCTATTTGACATATTTAAATTTTGATAAATACTCATATGATAATATATGCATACGTATTGAAATATCAAGAAAAACAAAAGTTACATGAAAACTAATATTAAAAAGTTGGAATAGAAGAACCTGATTCATTAACTTGACGTGAAAATAAATATTTGTTGCTTTCACAATATACTTCTCGTAGACGCTTGATAGACAAAAAATACAGAACAATAGGGCTCTTGGAGGCACAAATGAAAAATATAATAGTTGTAACGTTTGATTGAGAACCGAGAAACATAAAAAAATAAATATTATGGAAACCAAGAATGAAAGTGAAAAAATTTGAATAATATTTAACGAGAAAAAGATATAATCATTTGATTCATTTTATAAATTTTGCATTTACATGTTAGGGGCCTAATTTTAAAGAATATAGATATTTTCCTTTACAGTTTTTACCAAGATATGTAATAAGAGTAATACTTAATTTAAAAAAAATTATACTATATAAATTGTGGCCCCCTAAAGTTGGGGCCTAAAGCTTGGGCTTCATTGGCTTTATCCAAAAGCCGGCACTGCCCCCCACCCATAAAACTCCCCACTCCAAATCGCCCTATGCAGAATCCAACAGACTAGGAGGGGAAACTTAATTTTACCTATCTATAATCATCTTGATTTTTTATTTTCAAAAAAAATGTTTGTAATACTGTCGTTTTTCAAAATATAGAAAAAAAGTTAGTATCATTTCCTTAAAATTCACTCTTACTATTTTTATTAAGAGAGTCAATTAAAAACTATATATTTAATAAAAACATAACTAATAATTATACAAATACATATATAATTAATTAAGCTACTAAATGTCTACTTCAAAATACAACAACAACAACAACAACCCAATAAAATCCTACAAGTGGGGTCTGGAGAGGGTAGTGTGTACGCAGATCTTACTCCTACCCCGAAGTGATAGAAAGGTTATTTCCCAAAGACCCTCGGCTCAAGATAATAAAAAGATAAAAGGAGAGAATATTATAATCACCACAGAGATCATAGGAAAAAAAGAACATAAAATACAAAAGAAAAATGCAAAGCAAAAATGATGGCTAGTAAATGTATCATGCGTCGAAAATAAAAAATAGTAAGACACGACACTACCCCTAACTATCTTAGATAAAATCCCACCAGACTAGGCTCATAAAGGTACAAAATAGTAATGCAAGATTCAACTAGTCTATGAATTTAATTTTTTCCTCCATGCCCAATATAGTCAAATTTTGTCATAATTATCCAATCAACCTTTGCATTAATTATCCATTTCATTTTTTCAATCTAATCCAACTACTACTAATCTATATTAACTCCCATCATCCTACGAGCCCGGAACCAAAATGTGGTATTTTTTTACTTAAAAAATACAAATAAGTAAAAAAAAACCATAATATATATAACGTCAGCTCACTTGGCGCTATACAGTAATGGTAACTATGTCGTTACTGTATAGCGCCAGGCGAGCTGGCGTTATATCTCTAACATCTGATATAACGCCAGCCGACCTGGCGTTATACCCCTTATTAAAATCCCTCCCCCTTCTTCTTCACCCGTTACTTCTTTTTCTTCCTCAAATTTTTTAACCTTTGGTCCCCCCACCCCAAAACATTCTGTTCGCTATTTTAAAAAAAAAATTTTGGGTCCCCCCGACACATAAAACTTAGTTAACGTAGGTCCCACACTCGGGTAGAACCTTTTGTTATTGTTGGTTAACGCTTTTGGAGTCAAATTTTCGATCAATTTTATTCTGGCAAATTCCAAATCGAGGTATTTCGATTTATTTTAAGTTAAAACTTTTATAGTATTGCATATTATTTGATTTGTATGTGTTATATTTCGGTTTGTATTTTTTCTTTTCGAAATTAGCATATTAAATTTATCCGAAATTAATTTAGTATTTTATATAAAAATATAAATTTGTGTGTTAATATTCTCATTTATATATATGTGCTTTCATGACGTTTAGTGTTTTATTTGTAATTAAATTTATTTGTTGTTTATGTTTAGTTTACATTATTTTTTAGTGTAGTAAAATGTTGACCTTTGTAGCATAGTAAAACGTAGACACTTTTAGCGTAGTAAAATTTAGAGCCTTGTAGCGTAGTAATGTATAGTTTTAGCTTAGAAAAATATTGAGCCCGGAAGTAATGCGTAAGTAATTTGTACAATTAAATTATTCAAAAATATGAAGTTAAATAAAAAAAAATATAACTATTAATGATAGTTTCGTGCCACAGTGCCTCAAAAATATCGAGCCCGAAACACATACGTAAGTATTTTGTCCAATTAAGTTATTAAAACATATGAATTTTAATTAATAAAATAAAGATATAGCCACTGGGCCACTAAAATATCGAGCCCGGAAGCCATATTTAAGTACTTTGTACAATTAAATTATTAAATAATATCAATTTAAATTACAAAAAAAAAATTAACTATTAATGATAGTTTCGTGCCACTGGGCCTCAAAAACATCGAGCCCGGAAGTCATATTTAAGTACTTTGTATAATTAAATTATTAAATAATATCAATTTAAATTATAAAAAAAATATAACTATTAATGATAGTTTCTTACCATTGGGCCTCAAAAATATCGAGCCCGGAACCCATATTTAAGTACTTTGTACAATTAAATTATTAAATAATATCAATTTAAATTATTAAAAAAAAATAACTATTAATGATAGTTTCGTGCCATTGGGCCTCAAAAATATCGAGCGAAGAACCAATACGTAAGTAATTTGTGCAATTAAGTTATTAAATAATATGAATTTAATTTATAAAAAAATACATAATTATTAATGATGATTTGTACAATTAAGTTATTAAAAATTATGATTTTACAGTTGACGACATGGATGCGCCTATACATCCTGGCCCTCGGACATCGGATCTATTAGCCCTACAGCCCCAGCATAGATCCGAGTATATCTGGGATGGACAGTTGGTTACAAAGACTTTCCGGGCTAGGAGAGTGGACCTACTATGGGAGTTTTTGAGTCCTCCCCGCGTTCTACATCCCCGCGTTGTCCATCTCTTGGAGGAGATGGGATTTTATCGGATTATTAGGACTGGCCGGATACAGCTGGACTATGCTTTGATCACGGCCATGATTGAGCGGTGGCGACCGGAGACGCACACTTTCCATCTGCCGATTGGCGAGGCCACCATTACACTGCAGGACGTAGAGATATTATATGGCCTGCCTGCCGATGGCTTGCCTGTTTTACTCCCTGCAGCCATGAGGCATTATCCCCGGCAGGCATATTGGGATTTGCTGCACATGCTCACTGGTTTCATGCCGGAGGAACAAAATCAAGGGTCTGGGGTCAGTCGCATACAGTTAGTCCCCATTAGAGACCGTCTGGTGCAGCTGCACGATACTATCACCGACGAGTCAGAGGAGGTGGATGTGCAGCGATATACGAGGCTGTTGCTGCTCCTTTTATTTGGGGGGGTCTTGTTCCCGAACACTTCGGGGAACCTAGTCAGCCTCCGGTTTCTCCATCATATTACCCGGTTCGAGGATACAGCCACATACAGCTGGGGTGGTGCTGTCCTCTCATTTTTGTACAGGCAGATGTGTCGGGCATCCATGGGCACACAGAGAGACGTTTGTGGCTTCCTGCCGCTTCTACAGGTGACAACATATTCAACGAATATTTCCGTTTGTTACAATTCTACCTAGTTATAGTTTATCTGACACTATACATCAACTTTTTATGTTAGGTTTGGGTCTGGGAGCGAGTACTGCAGCTTCGGCCACCTATACCACAGCTACCGCCTAATGTAGCCATTCCGGATCTCCCTCTAGCTTGTAGGTGGGTTATGCGCCGTAGACTTGCGCGAGAGTATGATGCCCATCATAATCTCCCCCACATTAGAGATGTGTTGGATTTGCTAGAGGAGTCCCAGGTGAATATCTTACTAAACGTACCAGTTATTGTTTAATTTAGTGTTGCGCATACTAACGGTTTGTGTTGTTATTTGATAGTTCATCTGGACTCCGTATAGTGAGGAGGTGATAGCTACCCTGCCAGCGTATTGTACGTTTGGCCGACATATTTGGAGGGCTTCTGTCCCTCTCACATGCCTCGATATTGTGGAGCATCATGCCTCGGAGCGGGTTTTTCGTCAGTTTGGTCTGCCGCAGCCTATACCCACTGCGCCTGCATGGCATCCTTTACATTATGAGAGGGATGATAGGTCCAGGGTGGACAACACATTTACTGACTGGCTTCACGCTCAGCTGGCTATTTGGGACAGGCGAGGTGACTTGACCCCACCTCCGCAGCACTTCCCTATTGAGGGTTATATGGCATGGTACCGCACTGTTTCCCGACTTTTTATCGGGAACCCAGTTCATCAGGCAGAAGGTCGGTACGTCGCATACGCCGGGAGACACGAGGCTCTGGTATGTTTTCTGTTATAATTAATTATATACCTGTAATTTCGTGCCAAATACGTAGTTTACATTCTTTCCTTTTGTGCAGGCGATTGGATTGCATACTGTCTATCGTATGGGGCAGCAGATGCAGAGTTATGTCCAAGATCCTGTGGCCATGCAGGACTTTAGTCGTCGATTCATGGACGTGGCTGCACAGACACTGCAGCGAGCCCGTACGGATCAGCGTTTGGCACACGAGGCTGATTATATTGACCCAGCCACGTACCAGCGGGGTCGTGGTATCCCACGAGGTGGTGGTGCCCGACGACCTGCTGCTGCCCGACGACCAGCTGGTGCCCGGTGACCTCGTGCTGCCCGAGGAGGTGGTGTTCAGCAGGGGGGCGATGATGATCCTGATGATGATGTTGCTGCTGATATGGCAGGTGGCATGCATGAGACTGACATGCCGTCTTACAGCATTGGATTTTTTGACACTCCAGGCCCTTCACAGATGACCCCATCGCGTCAATTATTGATCACGGGCTCGGATTTTCAAGGAGCGGATTGGGGTAGATATTTCCCTGGCCCGTCTACCACTGATGAGGGTCCACCGACTCGAGATTTATTTAGCGGGCGCCGACTGAGTTATGGTAGCTCTTCACATGCGCAGGTATGAGTTTATTAGTTTTGAATTTGTTTTAACTAAAACTTATTTATTTTATTACACTATATTAAATTTCTTTTTCAGGCTTCATGTGATGTTGCGACAGATGACTACATTCAGGATCCAGACACGATTATGGTAAGATAATATAAATTGTTATGAATTATTATGTAGTTTTCTAAACTAAGTTTTATGTTATTATGTAGCCTTCTACTGGACCTGACAGCACCACCGATACATGTCATCCTGCTCCGCATCCTGTTATAAGGAGAAAGCTTGATGATGATGATGCTGATAGCGTACCCGGGCGGGAGGGGATGCGCCTCAGGCCGACGGCTACATTGAGACACACCGGATGCGGGACACATTGAGTCGGCCTTCCTTTTTTTTGTATTTGGTGAACATAATATTTTTGTATACATTAACAACAATATTTAATAAAATATGTACATTACTTTTTTTTTGTTCTCCATTTGTTTTATTGTTTCGTATAACAACACAAGCACTTAAACACAAACATAATCTTCCAGCTTAATAACATGCATTATTACAGCACAAACACATACATAATCTTCCAACATAATAACATGTCACTTAAACTTAAACTTAAATGCCACTTAAGCACGAGTACACCACAAACACAAACATAACATGCCAACATAATAAAAATACATGAAAATACGACAAATGCACTAAACACATAGTAGGAATTGTTTAATCCCGACTGCCATTTATTCTCCGCTCTAACCACTTAAATCGTTCTTCCATTTGTTCTTTTTCGTCTTCTAACTCTTTCACCCACGCCTTCAGCTCAGCAAGTTCTTGTTTAAATTTGGTTTTTTGTTCCTTCAGTGCTGCACAATTCCATTCTGCTCTCCATTTTTTATCTTGAACCTCCTTCAGTGTCTCCCTCATTTCTGTTATAAATCTATTGCTTTCTCTTTCTTGTTCCACTTGGCCTAACCACATGTTATGAATATTTAGCAGTCGTTCTCTGTAGCATTCCTGATAACATGGTTCATCAGCCCATTCATCAAACTCATACATAGGTTCGCCGGGGACCTTGTACAACTGGTTCATACACACCCAGTAGCGGTGTCCAACATCACGACCTTCCCAACAAGTTTGCATAACACAATCTTTTCCACAGTAACACACTAGTGTACGAGGTTGAGCCATTTCCTCTTAGTTAATAAATATCCAAGTTTAAAGAAATATATGCGTTTACTAACTTTTTGAGCACAGAAAATGACTACAATGAGCCCCGTAATTCATAGGCGAGAGAACATACACATAACGCCACGTGTGATGGCGCTATATTTTGCGTCTTAAATATCCTGATGATGACAACTCTACTTTATGTCATCCGATCAGCTTTTTCAGTCCGACAAGACAACACACACATAACGCCACATATGATGGCGCTATATTTTACGTGTTAAATATGATGATGTTGACAAGTCTACTTTATGTGATCCGGTCAGCCTTTTCAGTTAGGCAAGACAACACACACATTACTTTAATGAAATTCGTGTTACATTTAGATAGGGAACAGAGGTAAAATAAAGAAAAA